>VCNE01002334.1:0-64104 GCA_009869805.1 Oncopodura yosiiana
TTTATTCCATTCACCGTTATTGTCAATGTTTTTAAAATCTCGAATAACATAGATATTAGTCACCGTTTGTAACTTTAAATTTTAATATTTTTTTCACTCCATCCAATGAAAACTAACGCCACACATACAATATAATTGTCATTTATACAAAACTATCTAAGTTTTTAGATATATTGCTCATATTATACAATGTACAAATACAAAAAATATTAATCTTCTAACATTAAAAAATACAATATATTTATTTACTATATACTATTTCACTCTCGCCTTCACCATTTTCTGTGTCTCTAATCATATTCTCACTAAGTTTATATAAATTGTGATAATACTTATTATATATTTAATTTGTCTAATATGTAATTTTACATTTTACATGCATAGACTCTTACTACCCAGTAGCAGTGAGTATATTTATTATATATATGATGACTTTCAAAATATTAATTATTTGCACCATATAGTTGACAGGAGATTACGCACACAAAAATTATATATAAAATGTTAAAGAGTACAACAACAAATGTTTATCTTCAGAATAAGAATTATATCAAGAAGGGGTTTCACACACAGTAAATAATAATTATTGCATCAAATAGTTAGCAAAAAACACTGGAATGAACAGATTAAATTTGGAATGAAGTAATATGCTTTTGATAATATATATACAAAATACAAGTGCACGTAACAAGAACATTTTTCTATAAAACGACAAGAGCATGAAATTTTTTTTTTCATTGTAATTTGTCGTATCGTAAATGATTTAATTACTCTTAAAATCTAGAATTCTATATACATAAAATGGATTGTCTACTATTGTCACGTTATCATACACTCGCATGTATATAATAGGTACTAACTTTACCTTAATTAGTTATTCGAGAGAAAAATTATTATCAAACATTAATTTTTTACATTCAAACATTTTGTAGATGGAATTGTCAAATGGAATGCAAATTGGTAGATATTATTTTGCATAAACTTTAAAAAAAACGATTTACAACATTATAATATATTATAATTATTATTATTGTCACTGTAAAATAAAATTTGTCTATTATATGTAAATATAATATTACTATATACTTTGAGTACTACTGTTTACAATTTTATTATTAAATATGATTATTACTATTATTATTGCCTTCTTTTACTATTTATTATTATTGAGAATATAAAATATTTTCTTAAGTATTTTACTTTATACATATATCTTCTATTATGAGTAGAATTGATGTGATTGAGTTGAGTAGAACAAATAGTACTCAATGAGTACTTGTATTGAAAAATGTCAAAGAGTTGATAATAAAAAATTGATTTTGTTTTTCAGTAATATAGCCTTTCCTAGTCTCCTCCAGAAATAAGTGGTGAAGTAGTTCCAGTATCATCATTATTATTATTGTTATTTCCCAGATGTTTTATTTTAATGGGATTTCCTTTTCTTGATCGAATGTCTTTTTGTTCCAAGTCAGATACCGTATTATTATTAATTCGCAAAGATAATGCTTCATTGCCACCATTTCCATCATCTTCCATATCATCATCAACTTCACCACCTTGATCAGAATAGTTACCACCTCCACCATGCTACATTTTCATACAATACAGATAGAAAATTATTAGAAAAAAATAAAATAAAATTTACTATCAAGATTGCTTTATTATTACCGAAGGGTCATCCGTATAACCATCACCACCTTGTTCAGCATCTTCTTCTTCATTCATTTCATTATACTGATCTGTCATTTCTGATTTCATTCCCTATATAACATAAGTTCATGATTAATTTAGAATTATTCTTGTTACATATTTGAATTTTGTTTTGAAAACTTACATCAATATGATTCCGTTCATGTATTGTCATTGAATCATCAGAACAATTTCCTCCATCATCATCATCATCACCAGTACCACCACCACCAGGAGAATTATACTGTAAAGGAGTTGCCGTTCTTTGATTGTTTTGAGGAAGTACGTCAATTCTTCTGGGTGTTTCCTTCTTTCGTCTTTTAGCTGGACCACCACCACTAGATCCACCTCCATGATTAGACAAATCCATTCCAACCATATTCATAGAGTTGAGTAAAGATTGTTGTGTCAAGTTGACCAAATGAGGAGGAAGATGATTGAGTGCTGCTGCAAATGAATTTGGAGTAAGATTCAAATTATGATGAAGATTAGATGGTGTACAATTATTTGATAATGAGGATGCTGATAGAGCAGAAATGTTTGATGAATTGAGCACATGACTGTTGTTATTAGTACTAGCAGATGAAGAAGAAGATGTATTATGTTGTAGTCCACCATGAAGTGCAACTGAAGAAGAATGATGAGAAGAATTTGTCGACATGTCCATAGTCGACTCACGAAAATCGTCATCATTACTACTATTATTGGTATTATTTTGAAGAGGAGAATTATTATTGTCCTTTGCACTTGATGAAGAAGCATTGTTGTTGCTAGCAGCACCAATGTTATTAGATGGTGAGCCTAACCCTTTAATCTGAAGAGACTCTGCCGCTCTAAGTAGAGATTGTAATTTTTCCTGATGAATACTCACTTCTCCTTTATACATAAACTCGACAAGTGCTTGAATCTCCCAAAATCTCATATCTTTTAGAAATATGATTGGATGTGAATTTGGATTTTCAGTAAGTAATTGTTCAAAGTAGAGAGAACAAGCTGACAAAATGATTTTGTGACATTTGATTGTTCTTCCTTCACACCATAGAGTAACATCAACAAAATGTTCTTGAGATTTCAATTTGGAAAACATTGAGACAATGTTTGAGTCAAAGTTGCCCCAGCGAACACATAATAGTTGAAGTGGTGAAGATTCTTTTGGTGGAGGTAATGTAACTGGTGGTGGTGGAGAAGATGAAGAGCAAGACATTGATTGTTGCATATTTCCATTATTAATACCAAGAGCAGAGGACCTAGCAGATGAACTATTTCCGGATCCTAAAAGTCCTGTAGATCCACCACTTCCACATGATGTAGCTGGAGTAGCACCACCGGAACCAAGAAGTGATCCACTATGTAACCCCGAATGACTTAAAGATTGTGGTGGTGGAGAATTCATCATATGATCTATAAGACAAAAAGAAAATATTATATATCAAAACCAAAACCATCCATTATCATGTGAGTAAAGCTCTGATCATCATAAGAAGACCAACATCATCAATGAATCAACAACTCTTTTAAACTTTAAATGGTGAAAATTGTGCGTACAATACTCTGTGAAAAATGGTAAAGGCGAAATGTCAGAGAAATGAGGTTAGTTAGATTGTTGGTTAAGTTTTAGTTTAGCTATGGGGGCTGTTAGCACTGACTGAGAGAGAAGAGAGCCGAGAGTCGTTGTGCCACTTTACATGAACCGAGTCTCTTGTTCTCGTTTCCCCTTCTCTGAACACACAACCACCACCACCATCATTCAACCAAGCATGTCGTCAAAAGAGACGAAGCAACATAGTCAAGTGTAAGAAGTTATAAAAGTACACGAGACTAGTAAAAAAGAAACCACCTCAATCTTTCTCAAAGTCTAAAGAGTTTTTAAACAACAACACATAAGTACTACTACTACAACTACTATGCAATGCATATATATATAAGAAGTCTCAAGTCAGAAAATTGAACTCAAACACACCAGTATAATATAATATATACTATATATATATATATGTTTTTTCTTCTTCTTCTCTTGTTATGCTTTTACACCATTTCCTCTTCTTCTTCTCTCTAAACTTGTTGCTCCTCATTTTCATACGATATATTTTACACATGCAATAATATATATATCCTACTTTTACAGTATTTTACAAGTTGTTTCATCAAAATTGTCTGCTGCTTGCACCCGCCTGGTTTGGTTTGACTTACTTTTTTGCTTTATACAGGAAACCTTTATATATATTATATCTTTCTACTACAATACTTATGCTATATACAAAGTCTTCTTGTTTTTTCTCTAAGTTTCTCTCAAGGTACATATTTACATTACACGAGTTACATACATACAACTATATACAACTTGCAATATTTCTCACATCACAAAATCATTTTAGTTCAAACTCCAATTGGGTTAGTTAAAGTAAAGTATAACATATTTTTTTTGTCACTCTAGTTAGAAAATTTACCCGGATTCTCATTTCCTCTTGAGAAATGACCCTATAGGTAAGCTACGGAACGAAAAAAGTACCGCTATTCTCACAGAAATCACCGCTACCTGAGACAACTCTTGCGCTACAGACACGCATTCATTCATATAGTAAGAGAAGATACAATGTACATTACATACTGCTTTCTACTGCTAAACTAACTAAACTCGCTCATAAAAGTTTCCTATTTGCTATCAATGGAAAACATCTCAAAACTTTAATATTAGAACACCTTTAACAATCATCCTAAAACCATATGTTAACTATAATAACCACATACTATTTCTACTACTACACAACAGTAAGAAGAGAACTGCAGTCTCAACAACATTTTTTTCTTTCGCTTGGCTACGTACTTTATCTTTTACTGTAATTACCAGTTTTCTCTTATAGTTTTTAATAAGCTTCTATCCATGAGACATATATTAGTTGTCCACCGAATTATAAAAAATTATATTCAAGTTTCCATCGTAATATACATATATTAAGAGCTTATCTACAAATATTTACTCGAGGAGATGAATATGACTCATTTTTATGGGATAAATTAGAGAGTTAGAATAGAGAGAAAGAGGAGAGAAAAAAACTTATGGTTGTATCAGATTAAATAAATTTAAGCGAAACTTGAACCTTCCAAAAGGGGCCAAAAAAATAAGGAGGATTTAATATATATATATGCTTAATTGAGGAAGACATTCATATCTATCGGTTGAATGTTCATTTCTAATCTCTACATACATACATATATCGATGAGTATAAATGATATTTATATATATTAACTCACCCTTCACTTGTGATGGGGTTGGAATTCCGTACTTTTGTTCTTCTGGATCTGGAAGTCAATTCTCGATTATTTGGACGTCCTCCGTCACCCTCTAAGAAAAGGAGAATTAACAATAAAAATTTTATTAGATTGTTCCATTGATGAATATTAATTAATTAACTATAGTAATAATAAATGTGATGGTATAGTGCTTCACTTTTTCGGTGGTACTTATGTGATGACTCATGGATGCATCAAGTGTCTATCTATATAGACTAAATCTCTACTTGCTTAGTGTCATCTTTCACTAGCTCTCTTGTCCTCCTCTAAAGTAGTTTGGAACATCCTCTATTCCATCCTAATACAACATATCCTTATTCTCGACTTGTTTTTGCTTAGTTGAATTTTAGTATAAGTACACAGTTGTGTAAATGCCTTTCGAGCATATGTATCAAAATTTCAACAATTTACTGTCGGATACATGTCAACCGACATAAAAAATATATTATATCCATACACATTTTTTATCAGTTCATCTAACAAAAGCTTCATTGTAGTATTCTACTAATACTCTTTGCCATAGATTGTTAGAATACGGTGGTAGAAAAGTTGGAACATGCGCTAAAATTGCTCTACTTATTTACTTGTTGCTTTTGTTTTAGCCGTGTGCTAATCAAAAGTGGGAACTAAAACTCTCCGCCTACTGCAAACGACAAGAGGGAGGTAAAACTATTATACGATGACACAACTAGATAGATAGATATAGATAAAAAACACCCGAGTAATAAATAATAAACATTCTATGAGACCTGTGTAAGCTAATATTTTTGCATTGATTGATATAATTTTTGATTTGCAATGAAGAAATAAAAGATATATTAAATGTTCTGTAATATGAACACACGTGGAAAAAAGAAATAATACTACAACAGAGGAAATGTGCCAAAATGTCATAAAGAACCAATAGAGAAGACATATATATGTATGTAGATATATTACATTCGATTTTTAAGATGAAAATTTTAATACTAACTATTATGTACTTAAGTGCGTAATTCTATATACGCAAAGATATACATGGTAAATACATAATATATAGCAGCAACGTATAACTTTTAGAGAACCAAGTATATGTAGTTCAGCCACGTAGTTACACACAAAAAAAATAAAGCTCTGAGAGAGATTCTTCTTCTGAACCTTCTACTTGTTGTTGTCTCTACCCACCTGAAACGAAAAAAGACCCGGGAGGCAAACATACCTCTCCTTCGTTGTCTTGTGAAATGTGGTTCTTCTCAGCCATTTTCTCTTCTTCAAACCAAACAACAAAAGAGACCAAGTCTAACCAACTACGAAACTACCCACTACTATCTTATAGTTCATATACGCTATGCTGTTACAAGACTTAGACAGTATGTAATTCAATTCTAGTTGGCATATACTTCTTCTTTTTCTTCTTTACGTTTTATCATCATTATACTCAACTCTTTAGAATTTTATTCCATGTTTTTTTCTCATCTATTACAAACACTCAACCCGAGTGTCGGTTCTTAAATTCATCCCTCTTGCTCTCTTCGTCTCTTTTCTTGTTTTTAGTCTCGTCCCCCAGTGTTCTTTTATACCCGCTCTCCTGTAAAAATGGAGATATATCTCCTAACTCAGGTATTCTCTCTACCTTGACATCTCTCACAATCTCATCATCCATCCACATCCATAAACACAGGTAGACTCCGCCAAAAATATGCTCTCTCATCACCAACGGGCAGTTCTTTTTTCATACACATCTACTAACTTTTTACTTTATCATATCTTACATACATTTCAAAAGTCTCGTTAAATAGTGAAAAAACTTGGGGAAATAATATATTCGGTGAACAATCATCATCTGCTGTATTATTATTAGACTTAACTCATATTTGAGTTGAAAAATAAGTATGGTAAAAAGTTGCAAATCTCTGATGATGTTGCTGGTGAATAAAATGAAATCCTCAAAAGTGAGAGAGACAAGAGTACCTTGGGGAAAAAATGAAAGGCAATCAACTAATGACACCAAGATTAACTGCTACAGCCTCTCAGTCAGTCCATGTCAATAGTACAAAGCCAGTCGTCAAGATCTAACTACAGCAACACACACAAGGCAGTATTCAAAAAAGAAAAAGTCGGACAGTTTCATCGTCAGTCACATACGATTATATAATAATGCAAAAACGACTTTGGTAGGTATTGGTGGCCATCACAAACTCAATAGGAGAATGTACAATATTAGTGCAAGCAATGAGCACCACCATGTCATGTCATAGTAGAAATACCACAAAGAAAAGACCTTGTTTTGATTTCTATGTGGAAATGTGTGGTAGAAATATATCTATGTATATAGAAAAATCCCCTTGATTCAGCTCATCACATTTTTACCATTACTTACTATACCATCATGTACCTATCCGAAGAGAGAGAGAGGTTGCTGCAACATCAAATTCCATCATTTCCATTTGGGACTAGCACGACTCTCTCTCTATCTCTCTCTATAATATAAGTGAGTCTTAGCTGAATTACTAACATAACAGTCGCATTTCATTTCGCAATCTGTTTCATAAATATCATCGCATCTGATTGGGGATCAGAATTTTACTAATACTATGTACAATATATATATATAAATGTATTGCCGAGAAGAAAGAAAGAGAACAGAACAACATACTACTCTTGTATAGAAAAAGAGGTCATCATCATCTTCACTAAAAGTATCATCGACATTAAACATGAAAAAAAACTTTCTCAGTTTTAGATGCAATTTGCACCATGACATTTTTTTATGCTACATAATGAATGACTCATAATACACAACCAGATCATGTGAGCCAGATTTAGCCTTCAAGTACTACTACACAGTCAGTCGGCAAATGAAGTGCACAATGTTGTTGGCCAAAAAGAAAGACCTTGTTTTGTCATTGCCTACAATGAAATGAATTAAGAATATAATTGTATTGCATATATGTGCAACTTGTTAAGGAAGGTATACATCAACTATTTAATTTACTAGCTTTTAAAAAATATATGATCAATCTACAAGAAACAGTAGCGCAATGCACGTATACATGACCAAACTTAAACCATAGGGAAATTCCTTACAAGCTACTCACTGTATTTATTTATTTCCTTTTAAGAAAATTGTCTACACTGGCAGGCAGTTCATAAAGTTTGAGAGAGGAATATAACTAGGAACTACTGACGTCAACAAACTGAAACTATGTCTTAAGATGATACAGTCCAATCTGGTCAGAAGTACAAATTAGTCATATTCAATGCTGTATGATATCCGATTAGTTTATCTTGATTATAAATATGTATATACATATTTATTTGACCCATAAGACAGCCTACTTCATTTTCTCTTCTCTACTGATTTTAAGAGGAAACACCGATGATCGACAAAACTTTAAAACAAATAATACTTATAGCTGAAAATTGTGGAAATATACAACCAACTATAAACTACATTTTAGTAAATAAATGAAGAGAACATTTTATCCAAAAGCAAGATGAATACACTATATATATGTTGGTACTCATATATAAAGTACACGAGTGTCTACTGTGTATATCTTTGGAATGATGATAACAGACACATGTTGATTTACAATACATACAACAACCAATAATCTTCATAACTTGTAACTTCGAAACGCACATATATACTTATATAATACCATTTATACATATCAACTAACTGAACTCTTCTACTATAATATATTTCACATTTGTACATTGACTCATAACGATTTATAATATCAGAGATTATATATATAAAATTAACTCTTTCAAAACAAATATTCCAATTTCTCTTGTTCAAGTAAGAGTATACAACTATTAAACTAACGGACTGAATGAGTTTTTTGTATCGTGAAGCACCATTTTATTTAACTATATTATAAACTGTAATCAATCTCAAATATAAGAAAGAAACGGGGTAGTACTAACCAAGTAGATGTGCAAGTGCCTTTCCAGGAAACTTGAGCATAGTAATAGGTGGTTCCGGGAGAAGTCCAGCAACTCCATCATCACTATACTCTTGTGACAAATCTCTTCCAGCTTCTGCAGCTTCTCTAAAAGCTTCCAATTTTAACTTTTGATGTCTTTTACTTGCCAAATGTTCTTTGATTCGATCTGACCTTGCTCCAATAGATTGACAACAAAATCTACAAACCAAAATCCTCACGAGTTGTCCATCACGTATAATGGACCTTGATGTGAAATCTATCCGATTTTCGGCTGCATATTCATCAACTCCTTTTCTTTTTCGTCCATTGCCCTTTGTAGGGCGTCCACCATGGGATAAAAACATGGCTGCTATATTATCAATTTCGAAGCTGTTGTCGATTTTCACTTGTCGTCACAGACACACAAAAAAAAACATAAACAACAAACTTTGAGTAAACACAATACACACAGAGAGACAACAGACAAAGTTTTGTTATGAACTCTGCTTTCTGAAGACAAAAAATAATTTCACGTTAAAATTTGAAAAACTTGTGTGTGTGGATGACACTTTATAATAATGACACTTATTATAATGAATTTTTCACTGTGTCATAAAAATTTATATCAAATTGTGTTGTTTGTCACTAATTAACAGAAAAATATTTGATTATATATTTTTCATTTCTTATGTCACGTTTATTTAACGTAGTAAATAGTAACGTTTGTTGTTTCACTCAACCACTTGTTGTTCAACGTAAACAATAACAACAAAATGTATATATATAGCTTATATAAAAAAAACTGACAGATTGTTGAAGATTGTCTAATATCCAAATCTAAGTTGTAAACACTCTCTTTGTAATAGAGAAACTTCTAATGTTGAACTCAAGAAATAATAACAACAAACAAAAAAACTGAAAACGGAATGTAAAAAAGCAAAAAAAGGGGAAAAACGGAATGTGATGACGACCTTCCCTCTCGGTTGCTGCTAACACACTGAACTAAGTTTCTCGTGTAGTTGGTGAGCAAAGCAAGCAGTAAACCGAAACGAGAAATCGGTTCTCTCCTACATTTTCATTTTTTTCACAGCCACCACCAGCACGAGAGAAACCACCTTTATATCAAATATACATAGCATATACTGTTTCATTGCTCTCTCTTTACTCTCTCGTGTATATAAAATGTACTTATACTTGACTATGTGTATGCAATGTACAATATAGAGTTCTAAAAAGACTAGATAGACATACATACACAGAGTACATTTAGTACTTACACACATTTTTCAATCTATTCACTTAAGGTTTTTTCCCTTGGCAAAACACTCGTTCCCGTTCGTTTGCTCAGAGTACACACAGTACATATTACACAGAACCTCAAAATATTACACCAACAGAATAAAATAAACTGTATCTCCTAAAATGCCATGCACAAGCAAACGGGTAAGCAAAGGCTGGTCACAAATTGTGACTCACAATAGAAAATAAGCAACAAGTGGTATATAGTTGTATACCATGTAGAAAAAGTGAATAGATATGAAAATGTTTCATTTTTTGAGAGTAGAATGCTCTCTCTCTCTTATGATTCTTGCTTCTACAAAAATATCTCAACTTTTCGTTATTATTGAATTGAAACTCTTAGCTTATATATATGTTTGGTATAGTAAAGAATCCTGATAGCGATGATGGTTTTATCTCAAGAGTGAGACATGAGAATATACTATATTTTTCAGTATTTTTTTTGTCTTTGACTTCAACAAGTGAGTTTCTTTTTGCTCTTACTTCAACAAATCCATCAACAATAACATCCCTTATTTTTACTTTTTAGTGCTATAACACAGGCACATAAGTATATATTTTTACCCGGGTTTGTCCTATCTTTTTTTGGATATATACGGAGAAAGAAGAAGGATAAAAGGAATTACCAAAAGAGATATTTTTCTTCCTTCTAGTACCATTACTATAACTTATAGTCTATAAGTGAAACCCTAAGGGCAAGGGCCTTTCTTGTTTTTCTTCCTAGAAAGTTTTTCTACTTAACAATTTCTGAGATAATGTTACCCTGAACTAAACTGAAAAAACAAGGGTCATCTCATAATACTGAATTCATTTTCGGGTACAGCGAGAGAATTACTGTTAAGAAGTAAAGCATATATTTGGATGGACATTTTGCTTATACAAATTTTTTGTTTCTTCTTCTTCTTCTATTCTGTTGTCAATACGGAAATGATATTTTAGTATTTTAGGCACAAACAACCATTAGCTACTTATTACTGTTTTAAAGGATATAATAACATTATGAGAAAAAACCACCTGTGTGAAAGAATAGAATGAACATAACAGAGACAATGGCTTAAAAAGCAGAAAACAAGTCAATTCTCTACACTCTACATGTACAAGTGCACATGTGTGTCTGTGTAGTGTGTGTAGAGATAAATAAGGTATAAAAATTGAACGGAAGGAACAAGTGTGTAGGAAAAAAGGGTAAAGTTTGAAACACTTTGACTACGCCCTTGCTTTATTCATTTACTACTACTACTTCTAGTACAACATTTTATATTTGTGGTACTCTAGTAGAGTAACTCTACATAATATTATTATTTTTATACTATACAGAGTTGTACATGAAATATGAAATGAAATCCACCTTTTTTTATTTCACTTTGAGATATACTCCCTTGTTTTGTTACCTTGCCTTTTTATAATATCTTCAGTCTTTCTTGCCAACTTTATATCCAATGCTAAATTTGTCTGTTCTGAAATCCTCAAATAATTGTACCATGGTCAATTTATCTTTTTACATTTTATATATACATATACATACTTTGTATACCAACCCGATATACAAAAAAAATCTATAAAAAGTATATATAAGAATAAGTCATACGTACTACATAAAAGAAGATCAGAGATCATATTAAAATACAACTTTCATTTCAAGTTAACAATCTTCTCAACCGTTTTGTCAAAAAAGTCTGAAGACTTCATATTTTGCATATGAATGGAGCAACATGAGATTTTTTGTTGGAATGTGCTATTCTATCTCTGATTTACCAACTGAAACAAATGGCTCAAGAAAGGAAATGTTTTATTATAACATCCGAATATTTATTTTGAAGGAACACTTCATTGACTATAGTAGTGTGTCACTTGCTTTGCTTCTATCATTATTTGCAATGTACAATAGAACCTTGTATAGTTAGCTGTAGGTGTAAGTGAAATGTAGTTATGAAGAATATGTGTGTCGCAACCTTGGAAGAATGAATTTGAGCAAAAGCAACATTTGATGATGATGATGCTGTTCTGTTACTCAAGAAATCTTTATACTGCTGAGTTGTTTAGTTACTACAATGCAATGCTTATATTTTATCTCAAAGACGTGATATACATATACATACTACACAAGCCGTAAATTTTGAAGTGCATTTTTGTAGCAGAGTATAAATTCTCTATTTCTGCATATTAGATTTAGTATTTGATGTTCACTGTGGATGTTTCTACTACAGTATATACATATACATTCCTCTTCTGTGAACACTAAATACATATACCCTACATTTAAATATTAAAAATCATATGTAAAGTTTTGTTTCATTTGAGGTTCCTTTCTTATTTAAAGATGAAATACATTACATAGAATTAAAATTGAGTATATATGCTATGTATATATGCATGGATGGTTATTAGGAGAGGCTCAGATTCATTTGATATATCTCTACTCTCTCGGCAATATATTTACTTACAAAAGAGATTAGAGATCAAGTACAAAACTATATGGATGAATGAACTAGCAACAACTAGCCACAGCTTAGAAAGAAAGATACTCTCTCTCTCTCTCCCTGTTTAAGATGAAGGGAATTAATGACAAACTACGAAAAACAGATGGAAAAGTGCCAGACCATGTCACTTTAGGATATATATACTTATATATATGATTGTGGTTGTTGTAATATAATATATTTTTTTACCAAAGTTCCTTACGGTCGCTATAATTATTGTGTGAAAAATAAGTTGTTTTGTACTCTAGAGTATTTCGCATTCGCCGTAGTGTGTAGAGTGTGTCTTGTCAGTGAATACGAGCACGGCAGGCATCAGTATCCGTATCTTAAAACTACGAAAAACAGATGGAAAAGTGCCAGACCATGTCACTTTAGGATATATATACTTATATATATGATTGTGGTTGTTGTAATATAATATATTTTTTTTTACCAAAGTTCCTTACGGTCGATATAATTATTGTGTGAAAAATAAGTTGTTTTCTACTCTAGAGTATTTCGCATTCGCCGTAGTGTATAGAGTGTGTCTTGTCAGTGAATACGAGCACGGCAGGCATCAGTATCCGTATCTTTCTACATTTTCTTCATAATAGTACTTTTACAAAAAGATATGGTATAAAGCGATAACTAGGCTAAGGCTTCATGAGTACAAAGTAAAGAATATAAAATAATAAAAACCGTACAAAGAGGAAAATCTTGTGAGTTGACTGGTATGATATTGTATGTATGGTGTACTAAAAACCATGATGTATGTACAATGTCTATAACATTGGCAATAGTTAACAGCAGTAACAACATAGCTATAGCAGTCACAGTTATTATACTACTCTACAACATTTTCAACTGGTTGTACTATATGTGCCTTGTATTATAAATTGTATAACATATATAATAGCATTCTCTCAAGTTAAAGTGGTGGTGGTGGTGGTTGCGAAACCCGAAATAAAGCAAATGAGGGTAGAGAGAAGCAAGAAAGAAAAAGAGACAAAATGTATTCCGTTCGTGTTGGCTTCAAGCTTTGTGGACGTGAGCAGTAAAGTTTGTTTGAAACGAAAACGTCCTATAAAAATTACATACATACCACATCTCTCTCTCTCTCTTCTATCTGTATTTTTCAACTCTCTTCTTCTCATCATCATTCTCGTAATATTGCTGATGCCGATATATTGTATATATATATACGTAATGTTGTTGGTCGAAAGCATAGGTAGTATGATGAGTATTAAAGTTCGAGTTGCGAGAGTGTGTAAGCGTATATAGAGTTATGGTGAAAGTGGGACAAAGCCCTTTAGCTCATAGTTGAGTTCTTTTTATGTTTTATGTTACCTATGTTGGATTGTGGAAACTCTTTATAATTCTACTAGACAATAATGTAATCTCTAATACATATGAAAAAAAAGCCTGGTTGGTTGACTACCCTGTGTGTGCTAGAGTTGAGATTCTCACTTTGCCTGTTAAATGAGGTGAATGCGGATTTTATTCTATAAATTACTCAAAGGCATGCAACACATTTTTTTATAACTACTACTACATCATCTACCTCATCTTCGGAAAATTGGCAAAAGGTTTCTCTCAGAATATGTTGCTGTTTTTCTGTGTATGAGAGAGACAGAAAGAAATAAAACCTACTTTGGTTTGATTTCCTTTTGCCTCATTTTGTTACAATATTGAGATTTTAAATATCCATACTAGAAAACAGATAGAACTTTTGAAATTCACATTTCTTTTTGAATCCTACAAATTTCAAATATATATATATGCATTCCCGTTGTACATTAAACCACGTTTACGCATTTTTCATACTTTAGAGCTTAGCACTGTAAATGGCAAAAAGAAACTCATGAAATCTGTCTTGATCTCTCTTCTTATAAACATAGAGTCTTGTAAAAAAAAATAAAACTGAGAGAAGAAAATGTTTCAACACTCGATACAGTATATTTTTCCTCTTTTGCCGTTGCGTTGTCGGCAATTTGCAACGGATGAGCGAGTGAGAAAGATGTGATGTGCAAATAGTAGAGAGAGATTTTTCCACTATACAGTCATACAGAGAGAACCATATTAAGAAATCATCATCTTCAGATCTCTTCTTGAGATGAGATTATATGATGATATGATGTTATCTGTCAATGTAGAGAAAAACTTATTTGATATAATTGATGTATGAATATATTGTATATGCATGCACTCTGCAAAATCGTATTTAGAATTAGATTCATTCATTCTTGCCTTGCCACATTACATGCTATCTGATATATTAAGCGAACCATTCAGTTGGCTCTTTCTAACTTTTCCAATATTTTTTTATTATGATACTTTTTTCTAAAGTTAGAAGAATAAAGTATATATAAAACATTGCAACTTTTGAAAGTGATTTAAACGTTATAGATAAAAACTGAAAAATTGTAATTAGGACATTGTTTAAGCTTTGACATACTGCATACAACCCGATGAAGATGACTTGACCTCTGATTGTCATGGTGACCTACTCTCATCTTGCTAAATCCCCTCCTTCGTTTTTACTACTACATTAAAGAGCCGCTGAGCAGAAGTAGAAAAACCGGTGAGTGGACAGCTATATACCGACAACATAATACGAGTACTTTAGATTCTTCTTCTTCTTCTATTATCTTTCTTCTGTTTTCATGCAAACTGACTGAGATCTGAGACTAGTTCTCAAAATCTCATAAGAGAATATTAGTACGTAAGTTTGAGTCAGCAAGCAAACCTTGACAAACATTAAATAGAGAGAGACAGAGAATCATATTTAAAAGGTATACTCGCGGAGAAGTAATATCAGAGTGAATAAGAAAAGATGAGGCTGGTTTTCTGCACTTGATTTTTGCATATATAGCATATCCACTGAGCAGTAAGCATCTTATTCTGACCCGGATCTCAAAATTTACCCTATCCTATAGCGTTACATTGCGTATCATCTTCTACTCATCAGTCTCATTGTCAGTGCTCAACCACTTGAGTAGTTATTTTACTAAAGACAGACGTATATCTGATGCAAATGCTACCGAAATTCAGAGAGTTGGCATTACTATACTTGAGCATTTTTGTTGTTTCTTTATAAATATAATCATTGTCTTGTTTAAAGCTTCAAAACCGGAGTAAGTAGTAAGGGTACTACTGTGATGTGTTTTATGTGCAACTTTTTACTTACTAGGACAATGTAGTAGGAAATTTGTATAAAAACCAGTTGAAATGGTAGAAAGATTGTCCTTTGTTGCCAGTTATGCATATGAAATCTGACATAGATCAGAATGTAGATACAAAAATCAGAATTAGCATATATTAAAAAGCATCAAAATTTTATGTTTTCAAGTAAAATGCAGTGCAATGTACCTTTGTACATTCTGTAATTTTGAGGAACATCTTTTTGACAATAAATACATCAAATTCCACTCTAAAAATAAGTTTCTTTTTAAGAACAATTAATCATTTGCATTTTATTGATATTTGTACTTTCAGTTTAATAAAAACATTTCATGGTATAAAAAGTACAAACAAAGTATTCCTATAATCAATGATTACATTTATTAACGAGTCGAAGTGAGCACACACACACAAGTGAATTCTAATTAATCATTTATATTATACAGATAATTTAACGTGTTTGCGCTATACAAGATTTGTACATAATTTAATAACTTTAAGTATTCTTATATTAGTGATTTTGTAAAATTTGTAAGAATTTTAACGATTTACACAACTTATTTGATTTATGGCTTAGCTGGATCGGTTCAATATATATATATATAGAAAGACGATTGGGATAATTTCACTTTTGAATTACATATGCTTTTTCTTTTTACAATTGTAATTGGTTGTAATTAAAAGTTCAATATCTAAGTAGAATTGATAGAGTACACAGTTAGTGACTTTTTAGCAACGACTCCAAGATAACGATGATCATCATGTTTAATTGGAATGAAATCATTAGCAAAAGTATCCTCGGGCTTTCCTTGTGGAAATGTATTTGTAACTCGAACAGATTCTCTATTAGATAAATCCCAAATGCACACTTTTCCTCTGTCACCATTAGCAGAAATTAATGCAGCATTATCACCAGGAGAGAAAATACATGAACGATACAATCTACACGTTTCTGAAGTTCCACCCTATATTATATAAAATCAAAGTGTAACAAAAAAAATCAGTAAGAACAAATTGTCGTTTATGGTTATCATCTATAATACATTTTTACACAATTATGATTACCTCGAAAGCATGTACAATCTGAGAAGATACAATATTAGAATTTTGAGACTCTGAGTAGTACTGATTAAGTTGACATATAATATGTCTAAATCTTTTGTCATTATGTTTTTCTGATGGTCTTGTTGAAATAAGTACATGTCTTGAAAGTGGTTCAAAGTCAGCATTTAAAAAGCTGCCGTCTACAGGTAATTGATGAAATTTTGGCTCATGTCCTCCACCTCGTATTTCACAAAACCATATTGAATTTAGTTTTTGTACAAGTAATCCACCAGCTGTGAAATCATCGGTACTACAAAAATGAGGAAAAAAAATAATTTAATTTCAACAAAACTGACATTTTAACACATTATTTAAAATATTAGTTACTTTTTCTTCTGATAAGACTGAGGAATAAACGAAAGGCGATTAATTGGTATCTTGTCATATGTTGGGAGTTTGAGAGTAGATAATTCTGCACTGGGATTTCTCATGTCATACGTATTAATAGTACCTTCACCAGTTCCAACATAAAACATATTTTGATCTGTAATATTCCAAGCACAAGACCAGAGAGAAGATTCTGTTGGAAAAGTTTGAACTGGTACATTATTGGTAATATCAGTAAGAATTGCACGATCTCCCATTCCCACAGATAACAATAAATTAGAATTTTGAGGACTAAATGCTAAATCACGAATTTGTTTAACGTGAATTGGTGTTGACTCGATAGATTTCATATCCATTACATTGATTTTCTTTATACCAAAACGTCCTCCTCAAAAAAAAAATAATACAAAAAAGAATAAATAAATATGCAAATTGATATTTATAATAGTAGTAATCCAAATAATATTTACCAGGAAATAAAGGATGTGACATAGAATGTGAAACTACAGCAAGACTATGCCATTCAGAATAAGCACCAACTCGACAATCACCATCAATATCAAATTTCTTCATAGAATGTAAAGAATATGATGTTGGTCGATTCAACTTGAGTTTTTTTGAACATGAAGGAGCCTCATCACTAGAATCATTAACATTTTCAGATTCATCGTGTTCAATACCAAGTCTTTGTCTAAGTGATTTTATTTCCAGTTTAGTTTTTTGTAATAAATCTTCAGATTTCTTCAAGGTAACTTGAGATTTATTCATTTCTTCTTGAAAAAATGCAGCTTCCTGTTCTTTAGCAAATGCTTTTGCACGATATTTTGAACACCTTTTTTTAAAAAAAAAACATAACACACACATCAAAGATAAATAAAAGACCACAAACAAATTCAAAAATATCTATATACTAATAAAGTAAAAGTACTTACTCAAGTTCCAGTTGAGCTTTTATAATATTTAATTGATCCAATTGACTTTTAAGTCTCTCAAGTTCTGCAGTATCGACAGCTTTCAATTGTTTTACATACAATATTCTAATTTGATTCTTTTTAGCAGGAGCATTACATTGTGGACAGCGACCTTTGGTTTTGAGCCATTTTTCTATACATTTTTGACCATAAACATGACCACATTTTAAACAACAGACCCTATGATCTCCAGCATTTGTAAATGGATCCATACATATATTGCAAATGACGCCATCATCATCAATACCTTTAATATAAAATTAAACCCAAACATTTATTTCATCGTATTTTATTTTTATTTGAAAGCACTCACCACTGGTATTAAGATCCTCTGGAACATTTGCTACAGGAACTGGTTGAGGTGGAATTGTGGAACTAACATCACTTACATCTCTATCAACTGTTTCTTCTGCATCATTTTCTAAATCCTCTTGTATAACGTTTACTTGTTCTTCATTTGGAAGTGGATCTTCTTCTTGCTGCTGTTCAGGATTTTCATCATCTTCGTCTTCTTCAATTACTATAATCTCATTATCTTCAGGCCTTGACATTTTTTATTAGCTCACACTGTTTTCCAAAATACTCGAAAAACAACAGCAGAAGAATGATCAACAGAAGAGAACTCACACACAGCTTGTCACCTTTCTCTTTCTGTCATCATCTGTTAAACTTTAGAAGAAATTCAAAGTTGGACTAATCTCGTGCTACACTTTCCCTCGTAAAAAAGTGTAGTTGGATTTCTAAAGATGCAGATAGCTCTCTTTATATGAAAAACCATTGTTTTTTTATTTTAGTAAAAGTACAGTGGCAGATAATTGTCACTATAAAAAATGATATTCAACTTTAGATGTCAAAATGATTATATTTAATTTTTACTAAGCTTATTTTACTTTACTAAAATGACTTTAATATATATACTTCGTATTTGTTTTTTATTTGATATAAATCGATCATATGTTGGCGGTAAGGTTGAAGAACATAGGCCGTCAAAAAAGTTGTAAAAAACAATAACAAATCAAGAGTAATGTATATTACTCCTGTTAATTAAATTAGTTTAGAAAAGACAAGATGATTAATACTACAGTTGATAATATCAAGTACAACATAGTATAACACCCCTTTAATTTATTTTTATTTATTGAAATCAAATCTTGTCAAAATATATAAAATCAGCAGTTAAGGCATATTTTTTAAAAAAAAAACATGAAAGTATTAAAATAATTTTTTTGACTTTTTGTCACCTTCATCCGGTTTTTGCTGATTGTGAAAAATGACAAAATATATATATTAAGTTTTTAACTTTTAGCTAGTCATTATGTTAGGTATTTAATTATTTACTTAGTTGTTGGAAATGCGTTTTAATAAATCAGAACTTGAGACATTGGTAAATTTTATACTATATAATAATTTACGATATCTTAAACAGTAATAAAATTATTTATGTTACAGGCCTCACAATCTTCCCACAAGTATGAAAAAGAAGGTGTACTATTTCTAAGAGAGAAACATGATGGGTTTTTCCTTAGACGTTCTGAATGTATGTTTAGTTTTAATTAACAAATATGGTATTAAATATAAATAATGATTAATCATATTAATATATCCAATTACAGTGTACACTGAAAGATGGTTTCGTTTATGTGGCAATCTATTATTTTATCTCAAATCTCGAGAGCATTGGTAAGTACAAACTACAAAATATTATAAAAAAAGTTTAGTCATAAATGATTAATATGTCGTGTGTCTTTGTATCTCATTTTCCAGGTCAGAGCCTGTGGGTGTCATCATTTTAGAAAATCATTTCGTTCGCTCGGAACCTCGTCCAGCTAATGATGTTCACTCTTTCTTCTACTTTTCCATCAGTTTTCCTATTGGTGGTGGCTCTCAATTATTGGCTACAAAAACTGAAAGTGAACGTGAATTGTGGATAAAAGCTTTAGAGTCGGCAAGTTTCTCAGGGATTGTTTCGAAAGTTGAAGAACTTCGAAAAAAAGTTCTACAAGCAACTACTAGTGCTAGCAAACACTTAAGACATTTAAATGCAACTTATTCTAATAGTAAAAATGATAACTGCAAAAAGAATGTCAAAGCTAGTGGATATGTTAATGGTAAGTTAATCAATAAAATCACCGACTAAATTGCTTTCTAAAATATTGAAAAAAATTATATATATATATATATTATCTAATGTACAGATGTATCCGAGTCGCCATTATGTGAAGTGTCATTGTCGTGTGACAATTTATTATGTGACAACTTTGGTTGTAAACCAACCACTAAAATTGTAATTCACGTAAGAGCTTCGCCATATTCTTCATGGATAAAGTATAGTACTACTGAAATTATTTCTGTAAGTGTGATTAAACTATATACATTTTCATAATAAATATCTATAACTAACTCTCTTGTTCAATTTTACTACTGTAAATAGAGATGTAGCAATCCATCATTTTCATGCACAGTAAGTTTTCGTAGCTGTGATGGTCTTGATGAAAACTTCGAAGTGAGATTTACTTTATATGATGTAAGAGAAAGAACAAGTGGAGTATGTACTGTTATTGGACAAGTGAGAATCGAACAAATTGGAGCATTAAAAGCTATAGATAGAATTAGACTTCCTATTCTAACAACTTCCAATACTAGAAGCTCAGCAACATTACCTAATTCTAATGGTTCTAATCATTATAATCATCGCCATGCTGGCTTTCTTACAATCACAGTTTGGAACTTGGAAAGAGAAGAAAGATCTAGCACAGAGTCAGGTACAAAATCACATTTATATTTATATTATTATAATAGCTATTTATACCTAAGAAATATTATTCTTAAATAATTAATCCAGCCAAGTCAACTCCTTGTCGATCACCAACAAGTAAAATTATATTGTCATCATCATACTCTCATCGAAGAACACAATCATTACCTCCAAAATTTACCAAATTGCGTTTTCCTCTCCAAGATAATTTTTCCAAATGGTTTTCAAATCCATACATGTCAACGTATAGGTTTCATTCTGGTCTTGGTGGTGACATATTTATGCAAGAAATTATGGCTGAGCCAAAATTGGCTTATATTTTTCCTCAGCAATTACTGTAAGTTATATATATAATCAAACAAAGCTATAGATAATAAAAAAAAATGACTAAAAACTTTCTTTTTATCATTTGTTTTCTACAGCTCTGTATGGATTTGTGAAGAGAAAGAACTATTACAAGAAATGATTGGTTTAGGTAATTAGTTAAAAAGGGCAAAGTTAAACAAATGAATAAATAATAAGAAAAAAGGAATAATTATTTAATTCTTTGTAGGAGAACTTCGTCATCCTTATCATTCTCGACAAGTGAGTATTTTAGAGAGACACTTGAGCCTAATTAACATTTATACACAAGCCAAGCAAAATCTTATTAATCATCAAGGTCAGTTAAAAATTGAATTTTATGTGATCAATTTTTTAGTAGTCACATTTTTTTTTTTGCGAACAAAATAAATAGGTGGTGATTTCAAGGCAAGTTCAACAAAGGCAGACAAAACATATGAGTTTGTTCCATTAAATTTACACCTACAAAGAATTTGGGCCAGAAATGAGTCTTTACATAAATCTGGCTTTTATGATCTCATAACTGTTGGTGCATTTACTGCCTATTCACAAGGATATGAATATGGTGGTCTTGTTAAACTTCTTCATCATTGGAAACATGGCAATCCAAATCTTGGTGAGCCATCATCGTCTTCATCCAATAAATCTACTACTACTACAGGACTATTTCCTGGATTAAACAGATCAAATAAAACTAGACCAAGTATAGATCATAATGGTTCTGCTTCTATCTCTTCTTGGTATTTGGCTAACAAAGTATCAATGACATATGACTCTGTGGTAAGTTTCTAAAGAATAAATGAGTATTTTTTAAATATGTATACATATTCATGAGCTTTTATCAAATTTAGCAAGGAATCAAACGCCTGAGGAAAGAAATTGTTGAAAGAATGCAACTTATTATGAAATTAGCTAAAGATCGACGACCATCTGGAATGATAAAACTTGTCGATGATATTTATCATAGATGCCGTTTACTTTTGACAATTTGTGATCATTCATTGATTGATGAAGCTTTTGACTTTTTGGAACGACAGAAACTAACTACAACTAATACAGTCAATTCTTCTACAACTAATACTACCACTATTGCTACATCATCCTCATCCTCATCATCATTTATTTTTGGTGATAATAATGATGGAGGTAGTGTAGAATTTGATGAAGGACTTGGTTCACCATCATTAACAAATTCTCCGTTGAGATCTGTTGTAGAAATTTTTAAAAAGAGGCAACAACAACAACAACAAGCTCAACTATCAAGTGATGAACAAGTAACACCAGATAGTGGTGTTGATATTGAAGATATTATTCGTTCATTTTTAGACTCACCATCATCAAATTACTATAGGCCTTTTGATGAACCTGAACCTTGGGATCTTATAACACTTAATATAGAAGCATCAGTAATAAGTTTAAATTCTAAAGTTCGAGCATTATGTGCAAGTAGTGGAGTAATAATTGATGATGCTACTCATCATGATCATATATCACGCCCAATTACAAGAGTACATTCCATCACTTCATCTTTATCAAGTTCAAATGCTATTGGTGACACTTCTAGCAGGACTAGTGTTGACGGAGTAGTTAAAAGTCAATCAACACATTGGAGAAAATCACTTCGAGATGAGCTCAAACCTACTGGAATTCGTAATAATATTGGAGGTTTAGCACCTTTAACAACAAAAACTGCTAATAATAATAACAATGATTCATTAAGACGAGGAGGAGGAGAAGCAGGAAATGGTGTTACATCAACAACAAAAGTTGATAATTCTGATTGGACAGAAGACTTGAGATCATCAGTGAAAAAATTAAGATTAGCTATGGATGGACTTTTGAAAACTTCAAGGTTGGCTCATTCCATTTTCCGCTTACAAGAAAATCCTGAGAAAGCAACACTTGGACATTTAATTAAGTATAGACGAGATGTATGTTTTTCTCATGCAGTAAGTTAAATACATGATATACCCTTAGTTATGAAATGAAATTAGTATGAAAACCATTTATTTATTATTACTATTTTAGTTAACGTCTTTAGTCTCTGGATTAATGTGTCGACTTTGGTGTGCAAATAAATGTGATCCTGAATGGCTGCTTGTATTAACTCGATTAGGTCCTTTAATTTCGTTTCATTCATTTTTAACATGGAGCTCAATTGAAGGAGAAATGCTTCATGACATGTGTGTAGCCATAGAAGATCTCAAAACTGTTGAATTTACTCTTGTTGAAAGTACTAATGCAACAACAACGTCATCATGTTGGAACTCTTCTTCTTCTTCTTCGTCAATGCCAAGTGTTATTGGTTCACGCTCAACTCTTAGTAAGTAGTACAAAACAATAATGTGTTTTTCAAAATTTTATGACTTTATTTTTATATATTCAACAGGAGTATTATTACCAGTACCTCCATCAGTTTTAGCCATACTACCAACTATTGATTCTACTACCACTTCTAGTGGTTCAACAACGTTTACAGTGACACCAGTTTTATTTAATATAGGAATTAATGAACATGTTATTCCTCAAAATAGAGCATCTTCATCGTCATCAATAACGGCAACAACAACATCTTCAAATTCAATGGATGCACAAGAAAAATCTAATTTGGATAACTTTGCTAGGCTCAATGAGTATTATCGTCGCTACAAAAGACTAAATTTTCCTAAAAAGTTTGCTACTAAAAGTATGTTTATAAGCATCATGATAATATTTTATTTGCTTATTTGATTAATTTTTTTATTAAAATGTGATTTTTTTCACGTACTCAGGAAATCCAATGTCGCAATCAAATGTAGATGAAATGTTGGATAAAATGCATGTTGAGTTATTGTCAAAGAAAGTAAAAAATGTTGATGTTATTCACTTGTCATGTTCAATTACAAGAGCTCTTATGGGTAATTTCAACAAATGAATGAATTTCGAATTTACGTAAAAAAATTTAAACTGTTTTTTTTTTAATTTTTTTTTCAGGATTGAGATATACAAGTTGTAAAAGTGGAAAGGATCGCACATCAATGTCAGCAACATTAGAACAAGCACAGATTTTAAGTAGTGAATATGACCTAGCAGAACATGAGGTGACAATGGCGCTGGACGCTATGAGAAGTGAAGGATGTAGAAGAGAAAATACATTGAAAAATATAGGACATAGGAAATATGCTTTTAGAACAATTCAAGCGGCACTTGCTTTGCCCAAAGAATATATGCCACCAGTTGGCACTTTTGGAAATTTCCAAACTTAGTAATAATAATAAAATAAAAGTTTTTAAAATTAATTTCCAGCAAAAAATCTTAATAAACATCTTACATCTTCTTGCTGGAAACTAATTTTGTTATTTAAGTAAGTATTTATTGATTTTAGTCTAGTTGTTTGCCATCATTTCCTTTCAGAAAAAAATTTACTATATATCAAATATATGATCACTTAAATCAAAATGTCAAAATAAAATAATTATGAATGCAATGAAAATAAAAACCCAAGAGAAAATGACTACATACTTATAATCAAATCTGAAATCATTTCTTTTAATATTTATTTTAAATTTATTTATTTATAGGTATTGTAAATTTATTCTAAAAATGTATGTGGTATGTATATGTATATGCTTCATTTTACTTCTAAAAACTTTTACATCTGTCGTTGTACTGTATCGTCGTAAATTCCAAAAAAAAAGTACCAAGTCACAAAATGTACTATACAATAGGGATACATATGTTTAGATAACAAAAAGAAAAAAAAAACATTCTCATTTTTCACTTACACAACAAGCAACAACGTAAAGGTTGGTGGAATTAATACATATTTCTATAATTATAGAGAGCTTGATGTGATCTTTTCAATGTTGTGAAACGAGATTCTCAAAGCTCAATGCCGAGTTGCAGCACACATATATAAAACATACATTTTTAGTATATAAAGAAAATTGTAGTATAGTAATAATAATATAATAATAATAACAAATAATTGGTAATAATTGTTTAGCCCTCAACAAGGTACAACACCCTCATAAACAAACAATTTCTCATATATGTCCATTTTTACTTATTAAAAAAAATCAGTCACAGTCATTGTAGATAGTTCATTCACAAATGTACAATAAGCTTACACTACATTTTGATCTCTTATATCTAAGTTCATTTGATGATGATCACATTTGACATGACATAGACAACTAGTAAGACTATCACTAATAATACAAAAAGACAGGAAGTAACAACAACAGTTTTTTTTTCTTTCTTTCTTGGGTAGTCAAATATTGCACAGAAAATGAGCGATATAATAGAAATACCAATCTATGCGAATACTCTACTACTTATACTCCATAATATATACCGTATGTATAATCCGAGCGGGATAGATCATTAACATAATAACAGTAAGTATTTTTAGCCTATTGTGACATGTTTATTTTTATGTAGTGACTACTATTTTTTGGTAATTTATTTTCTAATTAACATTATGTCATCGCAATTTTAAATTTATTCACTTTTATGTTGATATTGTTGTTGTTATAATATCTCACTTTTTGGTCGTGACTACTAACTACTTCATTTTCAACTATTAATTTGATTACATATTATTTTAACAATTTCTCAAGAACAACAAGGATGGATGACTCTTATTGAAGAGAATGTGTGGTATTTTAGTCTCTAATGTGTTGGAGGGTATCTATTATATTGGTGAGTGGTGTGATGCATTTACAATAATACATGAATACAAAAGTTACTTGAAAATTTTAAAAGAGTACTACTCAGCCTTCACATTATTTTCGTTATGGCTACAGTTTAGTATTTGTTATGTTCGAAGAATTGTTGAGAGGAGATGCAGGTGGTGGAGTTGATGTAACAACTTTTTCCAAGCCTTCATTGCTTCCCTATTTTCACATTGAAAACAAATATATATAATAACATATAAATATATAAAAATTAATTATTACAAGAAAAAAATCAAAACTTACAGCACGCTGTGGCCTAAATAATTTGAAAACAGAAATAAAAATTTTATTAGTTTAATGAAATCATTAATTTAATTTAACTCTCAGTCTTTACTTACCCACAACATGTTGATGCAGCACAGCCAGTTTCAGTTGGATCTGGACATTCTAAAAAGCAATCTGTGTTCGCTGTAACCACAGCCTCTGGATAATGCTAAGATAAGATAAAGTTTACAATAAATATTTAGATAATTTTTCAACTATATTTATTTTTTATGATGATAATTACCTCGACAAATTCAGGTTGAATAGTTGTTGAGTGAATACCCTCATTATGGAAAAATTCTTTGACTTTTTCAGCAATTCGAATATAATCGGCAAGATTACGGCATCTATATAAAAAAAATAAAATCAGAATAATATAAAATAAGGGATGTAAATTTTTTATTTTAGAAAAAGTTTACCTGATATGAGCTGAGGCAATAATTCGGTCACCGGCTAATTGCCAAATGTGAAATTCATGAACAGCAATGACGCCTTCAACTTCTTCTACCAACTTTCTTTGCAACTCATCAATTTGAATATGAGTTGGAACAGTTTGTAATAAAATCAATGCTGATTCTTGTACTACATTGTAATATTTTTTTTAAAAAAGAAAATTTTAAATATATTTAAAATAATTTATATTATTTAAATGTTTTTGTGACTTACAAAGAGGCCAAACAGACATGAGAATAAGTATAACCATGATGACACTAAGAGCTGGATCTACATACCATCTATATTCCCATTCTGTGAGCCAAATAATGAGGGCAGAAATGATAACAATAACTGATCCCAAAGTATCTGCTAAAATATGTAAAAAGACTCCATGCATGTTCATTTGAGAGGCACTTGATGTACCACCATGTGAATGTTCATGTTTTTCATTGTTAGTTGCCTCTTGAGCTTTTGTTTTTGGATTAGATGTTGGTAATGGTGGTGGTGGTGCATTATCTGGTGATGTTACACGTTCATCATTCTCATTATCATCGGTAGCTACCATTCTAGTCAAATTGGATTGATGTTTGATTGTATGTGTATGACCATGAGAATGTCCGGAACCACCATGATGATCTGTAATATTTATAAGAAAAATAAAATTTAATAAATATTATTAATAATATTGACATAAATTAATTTGAAAAAAATGAAAACCTACGTCTAAATAAGCAGAGACCGATTAAATTAACCAAGAGTCCAAGACCTCCAACAATCAGGATTAATTGTGGTTGCTCTATAGTTTCAGTATCAATAAATCTAAAAATAAATGACATGAAAAGAAAATTGTTATTAAAAATGTCCACACATACATATTATTTTATAAATACAACAAAATACCTTTTAACAGATTCAACCAAGATAGAAAAGCATAAAGCAATCAGAAAGACAGCATTTACTAATGCGCCCAAAACTTCGGCCCGAGCCCATCCAAAAGTATTCTTTGACCACTTTAATGGAGACATCTAAAAGAAAAGAAATACATATAGAAGAATAGAATTAAATTATGCTCTTTTTACTTTGATTAATGATTCTCTTTTAAATAATAATATAGCATGTCTATGTACCTTCACAGAAACAAAAGCGACGACCAGAGCTGCAACATCACTTAACATGTGAAAGGAATCTGCCACCAGGGCCATTGAATTTGTAACGTATCCAACAATTATCTCCACCAGGAAGAATGTAAAAGTAAGCACAAACATCAGAATTAATCTGGACTTGTTACCCGACACGTGACCCATGGCTGCTGAGTCTTCTGCAAATACAACAAATAATAATTAGAATTATTTATTAGTATATAAAGAGTTTTTTCTTTGCAGCTTTCCCAATCAATACACAAACTTGTAAACTCTCTTTTCTAAAACTCTAATAATAAATGTCAATTGACAAATAAAAATAAAACAATAGGTAATAATAATAATAATAATCTAGACTAAAACTAATTAAAAAAAGTGTCAACAATCAACCTTTTTTCTTATGGATTTTCTTTCTTTCTACAAATCGCCGACGTTGTTCATCAATTATATTTCCATTAAGTGGTTCATATGATGGAACCACAAGAGATCCTTCTCCAGATGATTTCTTTCCCTCAAACATGATTACTTAATCTTTTTTTTACTTATTGTAAATATCTATGCTTTGCGAATTATCGAATACGTAGTAAGTTAAGTAAAATAGTACTAAAATAAAATCAATTGTTTCTTTCGGTCAATGCGACTTCAATCTTTACTTTTTTCACTAATAATATAGAATTTATAACACTAAAATGAGTGATGTTTAAAATGGGCAATAAATTATTATATAATACTGGTTAAAATTTAAACAATAAACACATTTTTTGTACTATTTATATAAAAAAACTGTTAAAATATGTTTCTATTTTTAAACGGCAGCAGTTGACAAACTGAGATTGATGATGATGACGTGTCAAATGAACTTGATAAAATAAATTATAATATAAACACAGGAGACTGGGTAGATGACAGAAATAGATAGAGGAAAAAGAACTGGAACAAATGAAACACTTTGGTAACTAATTGTGTTGGTGGTGAGTTGACTGGGTAAAATCAATTAGATAAATTAATACTAGTTACTGTTATTTGTGGAAATGATTATGTATAGAATAAATAAAATCAATTAGCTCTAGATATAGATTTTTTTTAATTATGAGGAAACGTCAACCACACCAACACAGAAAGGGACGTGTGCAACAGCTGACTAATATTGGATCGGAGAATAATAGAAGTATATAATATGGAAGAGTCTAGACGTTTAGGCTCTACCAGGCAAACGGCAAACTTGACTCTGTGTAAAAAAATTCCTATGCACCCGTATATAATAACACGACATTACACAGAGTTCAACATCTTCTTTCCAACAAAAGATTGGGTTAGGTATTCTTGTTGTTACGTGAGTCTTTTCGTAGCTATGCAACAACGGGAGCAAATAAAAGACCCAGAGAGTATTAGGATTCAAGGCTTCATCATAATTCATATAAGCTGGATTTTGCACACGTTCTGTTTTTTTTGTGCAAAGAACCCACTTGCATGTATTATAATGTATACTTACAGTAAAAGAGCTCAAGAGTCTAAAAAACGAAAATGTCTTTTGGCAATATATACTTTTAAAGTATATAAAGTAAGAGGTCAGAAATCGGAGTGAGATCAGAGAAGAGAAGTGTGCAAAAAAGTGGTGTCGGGCTTATGTAATAAGGGACCGTGTGCAAACTTAAGATAAAATAAAGATTAAGACAAGTAGCATTATATATTATAGGTTGCTGTATGTAAATTGATTTTCAAAAAAACTATGCATCAACAGAATTATGAAATATTTTGTAAATTAAAAGAGGAGTTGAATGACTTTTAATGAGTTTCAGGTAAATTGTAAATAACAAATGAAAATATGTTTGTACTATCTCTTGTGGTTTACTAATAGTGTTTAAGCTACTTATCAATTTCATTATCAATTCATCATTATTATTTAATATGCCTGTACTTAAACAAGCTGGGTTTATATAAAGAGTCCCGACAACTCTCCATTCATATAATCTTATGGTCAATTTAAGAATTGTATACATGCAAAACTATAAAATCTACCCAAGTGATTATAAGTACTTTTTATTATTACAAGTGACATCAACATGATATTGAATAAATGTATCCGCATTCTAATTATTCAAAACGTGACAAAAAATCTACAGGAACGCACTTGAACTCTAAATATCAATTTTGGAATTTGCATACGTCAAATGTAGAGTGAATGAGTAGTCTTTTGAATTGCAATATATGATTTATATCAGTCATAATGCTCATGTCATCTCATAGTGCTAAAGAGACTTTGTTCTACATGACACAAAGTAGTAATATGTCATGTCATTCATTCATTCATCATCAGAGAACAACTTTGATCTGCCCTACAAAGCTACCGATAAATAAATACATCTACTGACGTCTGCCTACATATAAAATGTTGTATACTTACATACGCCTTAGGAAAGATAATGAGAGTTGTTACATTCTTAAACTTGTAATTATTATACATTATTAAGAATACATTTTACATCATGTCATTCGGTAATGACAAGACAATGACGCACTATTTGTTGACTAATGTGTGATCATGTATTTTACATTCCGTTTTTTGATGTCTTCCTAGACACTATATGTACTTACAAAAGGTGACTTCAAAAGAAAAAAATGAAATCAAGTGTCAGATTTTTTATATCATGTCGCTACGAAATGCTACATAGTCTCATTTTTAGCAAGACTCATAATGTTATATAAAACTAAAATATGTATTAGCTATATTTTCAATAAAAAAATTATTTCCAAGTCGGTAGAAAAAGGTTTTATACAATCACATTATGATGTGTATAACCTTGAACTACAAAACTCAGGCTAAAATATTGCATACAAAAAATTTCAGTACAAGTTGACAAGAGTATAAATTAGCATATATGCAGCTTGCCATTTATTATGGACAAAATTGGACGCCTGCTAAGAAATCGAGATAGAAAATGAATTACTTGAGTATAAATAATCAATATATTGTATCTATGTCATCATATCATATGTACTAAAAGTGTTAGACTGTGCTAGGTCACATAATTTGGAAATAAAATTCAGACCACGTCAAGTAAATTATAATTATCGATGGGGCATATAGTCCTACCCGTAACACAGTGACATTATATATGTAAGTAATGTTGTGTAAATTGTACAACATAGGATTTTACGCAACAAGTCAAGTGGAGCAAGAAAAGAAAAAAAATTGGGCGAAACACAAAGATCAACTAAATAGCTAAAAGTATATAGTGCAGAACCTTTTTTGGTTTTTGATTGTTATAACCAGGCAAAAATGATGATCACATAGCATACCGTGGCTAGACTACTGATGCTTTCATGATTCTCTCAGACAACTCGCAGTTTTTTTTTGCTGGAAAGAATTTATAGACAATTTATTGCATATATAACTTCTCAAGATGAGTTCTCTCAACACGATGTAACTTTGTCCATTGTGTGTATCTTATATCATCTATTGGTTGGTCTATCTTATAGATATATATATAAAGTAAGTGTACTTTCTGGAGAACTCATGCTGAGATTTGGTCACGTCACGCGAAAAGTAAAGTTGAATTGATGGCAACAAGAGAAGATCAGGATAAGGACTCTCTATTAACTAACTACCAGGATGTTGAAAATGACATTTAAATGGCGAATCATCGACAGCTGGACAAGGTCAAGACTGGTAGTAGTAGTAGTAGTAGTGGTGTTGAAGGTGGTACCTCAAATTCATTAATCACTCCATGCAATATACTTGAAAATTCAAGTAATGTTGCAAAGTCTGAATAAATAAAAGCAACAACGCCATCGAGTCTCACATTTTCCCCTTTTTATTGGCTTTTCTTTCAACACATTGATTACTTGGGTTGCTTAATTATTATTATATCGGAGGAGATAATACACTCTTCTCACTACACAAAAAGTCTAAGACGGTCATAAAAAAAACTATACACTTTGTTCACAGAAAACTCAAACAAAGAAAATCCTTGTGATGTCAATATCTATCTTGACATGTCTTTATAAGTTTGGGAAAATAATTTTTATTCAATACTTTTTACGTTTGATTATTATATCCAATGCCTATATAATGAATTCAGTAAGAGTTAAAACTCCTTGACATCATCTTTTCATATAAAGTAGAAAGACGACGGATGCTTTTAACTATATATATTTTTTTAATAATTAAACAATACCTGAACCAAAAGTATTAACTAGAAAACTGAAGCGTAACATGAATTAGTAAATTATTTTGTTACATCATCATCAAATGAGGTATAATCAGATAAACAAATTTGTAGGCTAAACTTTTATCTATCATTTCATATATACCTAAGTCGTCACAAGAGCCTTAATTTTAAATAGCAGGAACTTGAGTACATATGTTATATAATGCAAACAAATTAAATTTTTCCAACCAACATTGTAACCATAATCATACAACTAATCAAAAACAAACAAAAAAAAAGAAAAAAACTCATGAGATGATGATATCCCCTATCGTTCAATTACACTTGTAGTCGGTCACCACGGTTTAATTGTAAAAAAAAACTAAGATATCGTATTTTATAAGACCTTGTGTCGTTTCTTCTGTGTCTCTCTATAGTCTCAAGTCTGACTGAACTATTATCTACAGTCTACAATTATTATTATTATGTATGTAGTACCTAAATAGCCTTGCCCTTGTTCACCAAGCTACCTCTTTTTTGTCATGTTGCAAATCTAGAATCTAGATCTCTTTTCTTAGTCTCTTCCTACATACTAAGTACATAAACATAAAACTTTATAAAAGCTATATATACAAGAGTGCTAAACTAAAATATAAGGGTAGAGGTTTAAATGATAAATGTATTATAATAATACCAGTTTTGACTTTCATTTATATTTCAATTTCAGTTTCATTCTTCTATCTAAAACCAATATAAACTTCTATAGCTCACTCACGTCTTCTTCTATATTATAAATACACTCTCTCACCCTTTTGCTTCCTTTTACATGTAATTTGGCACTACATTATAATTACATATTGCAAGAATTTATACTATGCTTGGCTGCCGTTGCGTAATGTTGTGTTAAGAAGAGCATAGGGCATCTAAAAAAGAGCATCATCATCAAATCCAAAACCCTTCTTCATTTCTTCATATCACAACACAACATCTATTTACAATTTCACATATGAAAATGAAAGCTACATGAAAAGGAATTTTCAGTTTTTTTTGTGTGTGTATCACTATGTATGTAATGTACGTATTCTACTAACTTCATTTTTTGCTATTAGTGGTTTTTTTAACCAGTCATAAAATATGATGTAATCTTCTTTTCTTTCCCTTCCTTTCAAAACGCTTACTATATTATACTTAGTATATATAGAATCTCATTTGATTATGTGAAACAATTTATTTTGACTTTTCTTCAAGTTTATTACTAAATTTTGCTGACTACGTAGATTTGTGACGACTTGACCTCTACTGTGGTACATGTTATAGTAATGAAATACTCATACTCTTATTTTTTTTACAATATCAGGTCAAAAAGTACACGACAGGTTAATCAGCACCTATGATGTACTTTACATTATATAGTAATTTTAATTTTTACTCTATTATTTAGTCAACAGTCAGCACCGGAATCACTATCATTTTGAACAATTAGACATCAAAAAACCAAACTATCAACTCAACGTCAACCTAGCAGCAAGCCAACCACACGCACACATAACACATAAAGTGTCCAACTCTCTACTCTTTATACATACTACTTAGAAATGCCACAAGAGATTTGACTAAAATATTATAATAGCTATGTAGAGCAATTGTAGTTAAAATGTATAATAGTTTGTTGTTAGTAGTTGTTGCATTAACCTAGTAGCAGTTGACACTGACACAATAAATGTGTGTGTGTATACTGTGTTATAGTGTATTACTGATGAAAAATTCTGTAGTGTTGCATGAAAGTGATAGATTTATTGAGGCAACAATTGCCAGAGCTCCAAACGAAACTATCTGTTTGCCAAAATATACTTCTTATAAGCATAGAAGAAAGAAATATATATATATATAGAGAGAGATTGGTAGTATCGATAAACATCAGGTTATAATAATAATCTTAAGAAATGAATCACAGAAATTCTAGATAAGAGAACCTTGTTGTTTTCCAGTGTTATGTAATTAATGTTTTAATATGTAGTCAATTCTCTACCCCTGAATTACAATCAAGTCAATGCTCAATGAGTAATCAAATTTTCATTATACATACATATGTGCATATTCTTATATGAATTCATTGTGTTTATTAATTCCTCATATTTTTGTTAAAAAGGCAAAAAGATTATTTTTAATTTCAATTTTCTTGGTTTTCTGTAAATACTTTTTATTTAGTATTATACATGATTAGTAGTGTAGTATTAGCAACTAGGAAGTTGACTGATGGTCATTTCTCCTTGTTGTAATTATGTAAAAAAACGTAACACGAATTATACAAGCGTTGACCTCGTTTAATTCAATGTCTAACTAGTGTCTAACCTTTGACATCGACCACAACAAAATCATCATCACCACATATTTAATACTTTTATATAATAAAAAGCCATATAATATGATACTCCTGTGACTCATTTGTCTCGGCCTTAACCCTTTCCTCCTATATGTTTTTGTTCCTTATTATTATTATGCATCATCCTTCTTATAGTGTTCTTAGAACGGCTTGTTAGAACTCAACTTTATTTAATGTGTGCATAAAACATATTTATTTTCTCACACCTTATGAAATAATCCCTTGTAAACTTTATACATATATATATACTAATAATCTTCGTGACTTGTCTTTTTCTGTGCTTCTTCTATTTATATGTACTCATATACAAATTCAATGTCACTGTACTATTAAAAAGTACTGTATACTAATCTGTCTCCTTAATATTGCTTTTTTATTTTCTTTGGATCATTTTATTGTTTAATAACTTTGACTTTGCCCTTTATATGTATGTAATTACTAATTATATAGTGTAAAAGATTAAGTCTTGGGGCTATGTGAGATGATGCTTAGAAGTATAAGTGATAGAGAGATACTAGTCAAAGATAAATAAAAATGCGTCGGGAAAAACCTTGACTCAGTCCTAGTTTATATATCATTATTATTATTATTATTAGCAGTAGTAGTAGTAGTATTTGTTAGTAGCAGTGTGAAAAATGTAATTCTACGTAATTATACCTATACATGAATTAACTGGATGTGTAAGAGTATATGAGTTTACCTAGCATATCAATCAAGTGTAACTAAAGCTACTCCAAGAAGTGAGACTAAAAACACTCTTTTACAGAAGATTTCCCTTAGACTACGTAGACTAGTTAACTTATTTTTTTCTCATTTTTCTCACTTATTATTATTTAAACCCGAATGTTGCTAACTTTGATTACAATATCATCATCATCATCATCATACTGTTACATATGATATAATTTTACCTCTCACCCTACCCCTTGGTGAAGAAAAACAATAAATAAGAGCAAACTAATGAGAGAGTTTACAAGTTTTTTGTGTGTCTCGATTTTACATAGACTTTTAGAGTTGGATTAGATGTAATAAAACATCCAAAGAACTAAACTCACCTTATATCACGGAAATGAAAAATGAAATCACCAGAAAAAAATTAAAGGAGTGGCGGCGCTTCTCCCAATAAATTGCTTCAACACAGGTCAAGGTAAAAAGAGATGTAGACGTCTGTTGGAGTAAAGACACAAAAAAATGAAAAGTTGAGAAACAAAACAATTTATTACTCTATATATTATCACACACACACACTATGTCTTGTCACTAAATGTTGATTACTTTAGAATAAAGAAGGTACACAGAAAGTTGATGTTCGTCTCTGACAACTAGACGGACTGAACTAACTATTGTATATCACCAATAATCAATTAATACATTATTATTGTACATAGTCCAGAGGTTCAAATCTATGTCTTAAATCTAGGTCAATTTAATGATTCCAAACAGATCTATATATGATATATTGTGTCCAATTTTTAACCATTTATGTTACTCTACATACGTACAGAAAACTTTTAAATTTTGAATGTCTATGTATCACTTGTCTGCTACTATTTATTTGTAAAGCACATTTACAATATAATAATGTAAGTGAAGCCTACAACCAAAATTGTAACGTGTCCCAAAAAAGCGTGATAAGATAGAAGATAACCTCCTCTCCTTTCGATTTTCAATCTCATTGGCAATTTTAGAGTTTAGTGGCTGACAACATATTATAATAATATTAGTAGGTGCACACTACTCAAGTCAAAAGAGAGACAGGGTAATGAAACCAAAAAGCAAAGTAATTTAACACTTAAATGTCAATAATATTATGTATTATGCAGCAGCAGTGTAATCATCATAATAACAATTATCTTATAGAGAGGAGAGATAGTTGAATAACATATAATAATATAAACAAGTATTGTCCGTTCACGTCGTAGTGTAGTGCGTGAACCAAATGGCACAATAAATATACATTCAACAAAATCATCATAATCATATGCAAACACAACAGCAATTCGAGGTTAATATTTTTTTCCAAATTCAACAAATATTCATGAGCTCTGATTCATATATACCATTTTTACTCTTGTACTCATATTGTTTATTTGTCGCGTAAAAAGATAAATAAAATATTTTTCTAAAAAAATTCCAGTCCTAGTCTTCTTCCTCAAACCAGTTAGCTTCCTCTTCTAGAATTATTATTTATAGCTATTACCATAAAACAGTTGGTTAAGATGATGAGATTCTAAAAAATATATTGTCCACCAAAAAGTTCCTTTTTTGTCAGTTGAAATGATTGAACGTATAGTAAAAATAATAACCAGTTCGCCATCAAAAAACTACTATGCTACTATACTACCTAAGATGACTTTTCTCTTTAGTTTACAGTGTCTAACTTGATGGCTACATATTACATGACAGTGACAGTCTTTCATTCATGTAGTGTTTAAATATTACAATCAGCGTATCTTTTATGTATACCTCTATGCTGCTACTACAAATTACATGTATTACAGATATACTTTTTTAATCTTGTACCAATTTGTACTGTACTTGTCTATTTACATATTATTTTCCATATGTGGTCGACAGTTTTGTTTTGTTGTAATATATATATATAGGGCTGCTAGCCAAATTTCTACGTGTGTAACCTGTCTTCTATATATTATATATATATGACACACTAGCTATTTGACCTTGACCTCTTTATTATGAGAGTGACAATGTAACGACAAGAAAGTGACAAATTCTCTAGACACACAGACATATTACTATACGAATGACGTTGACATCATCTTCTCTCTCTCTTGTTGTATTTGATGACGTTATTATATTAGCCATAAACTCTGGAAATCCATATCATCAAATCAAAACTACTTTCTGGATTCTGGAAACATTATTTAACTGGTTTTACTACTCGAGTATCATATATGTATATTGGCTGTGTGCAAGCTACACTTCAAATTATGTAAATGAATAAGAAGGTGGCACAAGAACTATGACGTAAAGTTTTGTGTAAATCCTGTTTTCGTCTCTGATATCCGCTCATCCACACTTCTCTAATATATTTTTATTTCCTCAGAAATACAAAACTCAATGAGCTTGTCCAATAAAACGTTTTTTTCCTCTACATATCACCAACGTATAGCTCTAATTACTATGCAAGTATATAACAGTAGAATGTTTCTTACCAGAATCAGAAGTTGAGAGAATTCGTATGTAGAACAATATAAACTATTAATAAGATGACACTGTATCAAATTTTAAACTATATGTAATCCATAAAGAATTGATAGTATATATATGAAAATAAATTTCCACCACAACTTTAAGGACTTCACTTCCTCTACTTGTTTTTCTCACGAAAAATATTCTTTTGAATTTTTAAAAACAAGAGACAAAGGTAGGACTAACAAACAATGAAAAAGAAAAGATATTTTCAAGAATTACGTATATATAAATATTATTATGTCTTTTCTTCAAAAGCTTTGTTTTTAAAGGACTTATTTACTGTCTATTGAGAGACAATGTAATGTACAACAAGAATCTAATGAGAATTATTTGTTTTGGCTTATCAAAAATTTTTTCACATATTATTGTTACAACAAGATATAGTGTATTGTAGCTAACTGGCTAAGAGATTGATAATATGCACTTTGTTGTTGTGATAATAATGCAAGTTGCTGGTGTTGGCTTGTACTTTGTATATATATATTATACTAACTTATGACGGACCAAACTTGACACTGACTCTGAGCAAGTTGTTGTGAGACTACTAACTCTCTTGTATATTCTAGTTTTATATAATCCACACTATCCTCATACACACATACACATGTAGAAAACCATATATATCTACTACTGTCTGTTGTATTGTCTTTTACTCTTACTATCTATATTACAATTAGTTAGCTTTACCTCTTTATAGTTTACAAACAAGAAGAATTGTTCTCTTCTTAGTTGGTTGGTTGGTTAGTTGATTGTGGTTGGTTGTTCACACACGTTAAAGTTAGTGTAGTTATAAACTATTGTTACACAATATATATATATATATATGTAATATGAATATGACTACTAACAACAAACACTAGATCAGCATTCTTGAAACGTTGTTGTTGTATTATTATTATATTGTAGTAGTAAAGGTGTTGAGTGAGACTATGTTAGATATTGGTGATTTCAGGAAAAGGTCTTGCACAAGAATAACTTGAAGCAGCTCACAGCAACTGCTAATATATATAGATTTCTATCTACACTCGGTTGGTTTGCTAGTAGTAGTTTGTTGTTGCTACTCTCCTACACATTAGTTGTGCAGATATTCATATTTGCGGTAATAGTTGTGTGGACCACGAGTCGTGGTGGTAAACGTGTTTGTGATTCTACAAAACACGACACTATGTACTCACTTAACTATAGTTTAGACTTTGATTCTATTATATGAAGTACTTCTTGACTTTTTTAGCCTTGCATTTTCTCATTTTTACTGGACTGTAGAAAAGAAATAGCATATATATATATATATATGTATTTATATATACAGTAAAGTCCTGAATTATTGAGTTGACTTGACAGAAGGTTTTGTAATAAAGCTACTGTACTTCCACGTTGGATTTTTATGTCAAATCTTATACATAATATATATATTTATTTATGATTGTTTATTACATGACATTTTCTCTTTGACCTTTAAAAAAAGAATATTATGTCACTTTCATATGTTGATTCGACTTGAACCTTTTGCACTCATTACACATTCTTTCAGAATATGCACACAGTTCACCACAAATATGTTCCATACATGAGTAAGAAAATTATGGACAAAGTGCAAAACTGGATTTCTTTACTTTTTACCTCAGAAGAAGTTACTAATATAAAACTAGTTGATTTACTCAGCTAAGTATGTATGACTCTGGAAATGAAATTCCAGTGTGCATACGCCCTTTTCTCACAACACTATATATAACTGATCTGATTTCTCTGAACCGTGTTTGTTGTACGTCATAATAATATTAATTTTTTTACTTACCTACTAGATAAGATTCAACAATAGATTGTAGTAAATGGTTATTTCCACAAGCAAGACAAATAGAATGAAGGTAAGTAGAGGAGAAAAAGCTATTGAGAGAGAGAGAAAGAAAATGATGTATTTCCTATTTACGTTTCTTTGATTAGGATCGTCGTCTCTTATTTTTACCTATTTGAATAATGATTATTATAATAATGTACTTTGATGAGTCTCAAAAATTCTCAATGCGTTGTTTCAGTTGTTTGTGTGTCTAATTGAGACAAGTTGGCTTTGAGAATTGTATATATAGTATACACGTATAAGTACGCATATATATATGTACGGACGGACTTGGTGGACTTTTAATTTTTGTCTTCTCTTTTGCTCACAACTCTTCTTCTTTTCTGTCTTGTTCTTGTTGAAGGTGAGAGCACATTATGCATATCCACCACACCATCAATAATCACTACAAATATGAAGAAGAGTCAAGTTACGAGGTCATACTTGAAGTAGAAACAAACCGACCATGACTTGAAGACTGTATCTATACAGTGAACTTAAGGTGCGGACTAAGGCAGAAGAACATTTGTGTAAAAAAAGTAGTCACTTTGATGCTGGTGGTAGTGGCAGTGAATTCTTCTTTGGGTCACTGTAATATGTAAAGCACGCACGCAATAATGCACACAACAAGTAAGAGAAAAACAATTGTAGAGTGTATACATTTACTAATGGAAGTATATCTATGCAATATATATTCTTCTTCTTCAAGAAAAAGAAAAATGCTAACCAAAAAAAATTGAAGGATTGCTTCTTTTTCTTTAAGAGGTTTTTATGCTTACGTCATAACGAGAATAAAAAAAAGTTTTGTAGCTTGTTACTTATTATTATGTATTGGTTTGTTTCTCTGAGAGACTCTTGAGTTATATTGAACTTGAGAAATACGAGGTAAAGTGTGCAAAGATCAGGAGAGAGAGAGAGTGACTACATTATATATATAAATGATATTATATAGTAGTCTTGAGTACTTTACTAAAATTTGTGATTTAGTGATTACTCATTTTATTCTCTTCCTTGTCTGGACTCACTCTGGAATTTTATTAAATGCTACTTATTTATTGTTTCTTGTCTGGGCAAAACACACCACTCTGCTCTCTCCTGATGATGACTACAGAAGTGTGATATCAGATCATGCTATATGAAGAACTAGGTTTTATAATATTATGTGTGTGTACCTAAATATTTTTATGATATAGCAAAAGAGCTTTCTTCTTCTTCCTCTTCTTCAATCCTCATCATTTCTCTTTTGAAAAAGATATTATTATATGGACCATGATGGATGAAACAAACTGCGACTGATCCAAAAGTATGTATATGAGTACGGTTCGACTTTTCTTGGATCTTTTCGACAACTTGACCTACTCCAACTAAGGATAGGTTGACTTTTGACTATAAATAGTTTAAATTCTTTTTTAACTCATATATGAATATATTTTGTCAATTTATCTTAAAATATGAAAGAACTGAGAATTTTTGTGATTGTAAGAACATATATTTATGTGAGTAGATTCTAAATTAGAAGCAACTAAAGCATAACAAATACTTATAGTAATAGCTAATAGAGTAGCAGTCCAGGCACTAGGCACATGTGAATATTACTTGTTTGATTTTATCAAAATATCTAATCTTTGTTGTGCCGTGTGGCTACAAGACCAATTATGCACACGACACACTGTCGATATACCCATTTATGTGAACAAGCACGTAAATGAATATGCAGTAAACTTAAACTTAGTACATAGTCAGTCAGTAGGACAAATATAAAAATTTTTGCATGATGAACTCTAACATATACTAGGGGCATTTAGTAAGTAGTCGCATTTATTGATTTTCTTATGTAATAGAAGATGTAGGGAAATCTTTTGTAACGTTTTTTCACCTATAGTTTACTTCTATTTCATTTTCATTGAGCATTTAACATAAATACCTCTCAGATAACAAGAATTAAGACAAAATGATTTTTGATATTAAAAAATCACATTTTGTTGCCGATTGTTTGCATACAATGATCAGGCATACTCATGTTGCAGATTATGTATAAGTAATGGAAAGCTTAGCTACAAATTGAAGCCAATAAAATATTGTACTAATTCTGAAATTTTCGTGTAATTTGACTGTTAATTTAGAAAAAGTAAAGAGCGAATCTACCTGACTGGATAAACCTTTTGTTCTACTTATCGAAGGCCCCTCATATGTTATAGAATGTTAGAGCTAAAGTCATTTATTTGTGGTATTACCACTACGATGCCTATATGTACTGCATATATATATATGTAAACAAGATCTGTGTATACTGGCATAAAAATAGTAAAAAGCACTCAAGCATTTATTTTACAGTAGTTTGTCTCACTTGTTTTATATTTTTCTTGATATTCGTCTTGTTAGTTGATGTTGTGGTCAATAATGTTCTCAAGCTCTCATGCATTTATATATATATATATGTACATTATTATTATTATTATTATTTATTGCCATAGTGTAACTCTGCTTAGTGGTATTATGTAATAATCTCTAAGAAATATAAATTTGCAAGGTCTCAGGTCAAAGACGAGTTATTATAATGTGTCTATCTATGGTAATGTAGGCGGAAGAAGAATATGTTGACAATAGTAATTTTTGTTATAATGTAGTAATGTTTTTTTCTTCAAAAATTATGACAAATCAATGAAAATTAGTATTTTCAAGAGCAAAGTGTTGTATAATGCGTAAACACAAGTTATAGTAATATAAGAATGTATATATGGGAGAAATAATATAAGCAAGGTAAGGGTCACCAAATTCAATGCTAATGTCTTCTGATTTTACGTTTGAGAGTATTACGTGTGAAGAATACTTGGAATACATCAACTGTTGTTGCATGACATATAATTTTTTTTACATAATTCATAATTACCTATGCATAGAAAACAAATGGCAAATTAATATAAAAATTTGTCAAAGTCAAGTCAAGTGAGTAATCAAAAAAAGTGTGTGTTTATTTTGGTCCAAATTTACTTACTATGTGTCATGTGTCATCATCATTATCATCATTATAGCTAATTACAATGGGTGGCGATTGAAATACAAAGTAGTAGTAAGATTGCGTGTTTTACAATGGTAAGATGACTTTACTATTAAGGAATGTGTGTACACATAAAATATGGAAAGAAACTTATAAAAAGCTCAGCTAATAGCGTGTTGTTTATTTAGATTCCAAGATGATTACAAATTTTCCTTCTGTGTCCTTTCACGGCCATTGCTCATCACTCTAATGCAATCACACATAGCTCACCATATAAAAATGTTAGCCACTTTATAGACTTCCGACTTGGAAAAAGGGGTTGAGTGAAGGTTAATGTCATTGTACATCAGAGCGGTATGATGAGTATGTAGTAGGTGTAGGTGTGTATATATACTTGATGATGATGGCAATGACTGACAATGACACGGAGCTAGGCTAGCTATGAAAATGACAGGTAGAATAGGAGAGAAATCACATTTGCTTACTACAATATGTAAGGGCTGTACTACATTAGTTTTTCTTTGGACCATGTATGAGGTCAACAACGGAACTTTTTTTCTTCTAGTAGGAAATGTGAATGCAAACCAAATAAAAAAGAGAGAATCAGATATATATATATATGTAAATTAAGGTCACAAAGACACGCAAATGACTTTGATCGTGATTATAGTGTAAATCTTAACCATGATTTCATTTGCATTTCTTACAGAAGTATTTTGCCTCTATATATGCCATTGTTAAGCTGGTACTATATGTATCTGGTTCCTCAAGCAAACCTTTAATTGCAGTATGGTAAGTAGTGTAGTTTTCTGATCAAATAAGACCAATGTTTAAATTAATATATCAACTTTATTCATTTCTCATTAAAGCTAATTGTAATATGATTTAGAAGACAATATGACTTTGTGTTTTAGGATTGAATTGGAGATAATTACTATACAAATATATAATCTTTTGATGATAATATATACAACAGTCTCTACGTCTCTGCGATTTAAGAAACTACACATATTATATATATAATATAGTCTTTCGTCATAATATGTACTTATAGTATATAACAATCTTAATATATAAAGCATCAAAAAATTGATGATGAAAGTTGAAGAAGGCAAATATAAGAATTGTCATCGTATAATTGGCCACACTCGAAAGAGAGCTCTTGCTCTAACCAATCCTAAAGGAATTGGGCCATATGTACGTGAATCAGTTGAATTGTACTCATTGTCACCTTCAATCCAAATGTGTCCAACTGGAACCTATTTTTAAAAGTACAAAGAAATAAAATAATAAAAATATAACACAAAATATAAGTAATTATTTACTTACATGTTGAATCTTTCCATTATGTTGAAGTAATGTATCTCCTGCAACGGCAAGAACTCTTTTGCAAACAAATAAGCTTGGATTATTTGGACTTTTGGCAACAATAATATGTCCTCTTTGAATCCATCCATATCTTGGTGAAATATGTTCAGTTAGTAAAATATCATTAGAAAATATCGTTGGTTCCATACTCGGCCCAGAACACTAATTAGAAAATATGATAAATAAAGACTAATTAAATAAAAATGACCGTCTTAAGTAATAAATATTTATTGCATTGTCATTACAATTACGAAATCTCCGATATATTCTGAAGTGCAGTGTACAACAACACAAATTTTGAGAACTGTTGCTCCTACAACAGAAGCTTTTTGAATTAATCGTCGAAATGAAGACCAACCAAATTTGAAAGTGTACTGCATGGCATTACTTAACCATGAATAACAAAACAATAATAATGATTATGTACAAAAAGATGTATAAAAAATTACTATAATTGACTTTGATTTGCGACTTGTATTTAACACAGAAATAGTTGACTAACTAGCACTAATTATAATACTCTTTCTTAATTAGAAATTTTTGTGAAAATCTCAAGTTGACATCTTGTCAACAAAATAAAAAGAAACTTTATATAATTTTTAAGTTTGCAAGTTCTCAAAATCTCATCTTGCATCTGATCATCAAATTCTGATGTACTGAAGAAATTCGCGGAATCGTCTCATAATACCCACAGCAGCGATAGTTAATTAATTTTTGAGTCAAACAATTTGTCTCAGTTAGCCTCTACCTACCTGTAATATAATTCCCAAGTTTTCTTGCAATGCATTATTCATTAGTTCATTAGATGAGACTTGTCTCTATGATATTCATTTAAATTAATTTCTCAAAATCTCATTTCTGCAGAAATAGCTAAAAGGTAGCATCACTAATACAGATATGTAAATACAGACCGGATTTATGCAGTTAGATATTTTGATCCATGAAAACCTATGAAAGTATTATAAAATCTCTTGATTCACATTATGTAAATACATTTAATAGTAAAGAGCTTTCCGGGTTCAAAGGCACATATATATATACATAAATGACTCAGAACGATACAAAACTAGAATTTGAAGCTAAAAATAAATGTATAGGTGGTATTTATGTATATGACACATCTTTTAGCCGGATATATCAGAGTCAGGGAATATATTATATAATGTGTAATCTTGTACCTATAAAAACCATCAGTTTATTAATATTTATAAGGATTTTCAAGACTATAAAGAACACATAACACGGACTGAGAGTCAAAGTATTCAAAGTATGTTGAAATAAAAATCCAGGTATTTTCTGTATTACAATTTCGGTTCAGAGTTTCATGCAGATATGTTTTTTCCAAGTAACAAGCAGTAGCTTGTTAATAATAGTTAGTAATGCTTAATACTAACTTAGTATATACATATTTGCTTTCACAACGCAATTGCATAAAAATGTTGTGTACTTAAGTAAACAAGTATTGCACTACTAAATCAGTAATGTACATATACACAAAGATGTGTAAACAGGAACTAGAGATTATCTACAAACTGAAGCAGTGCAATTACAACGACAAAGATCATAGGCTTACACTTTATATATATATATATAACTAATGAACTCAAGAATAAAAAATAAAACAAATCAAACAAAATAAGATGAAACTATCACACTATAAAACATTTGTTGAAATATTTTTGAACAAAATTAATTATTGTGAGTAATAGTTACTGAATATGATGCAATGATACTTGCAAATTGTAGGTTATATAAAATTGTTTTTACCTGGATAATGTATAAATGCAATGATTACAGACAAAGTCATCGTAATTTTTTATTTATGGCCTCTGTCTATATAGAAGAAAAAGCAAAATTAAAACTGATGATGAGAAGATACTACTAGTACATATTATATACTTTTTTAATAGAATTTTGCGAATATTTGCAAAAATGATGAAAAATACTTTAGCAATCACTACTTTGGCGTTTTACCCGTGAGATAGTCTCCAGCTAAGTTCCCATTCGTCATCTTTCTGGAGTATATCTTCTCTATATAGTAGCAGTTTCATAACAAATTACACATAAGTACATTCGCCAAACTCAAGTCAATTTTTCATTATTTTTTTGCGATCAAGTAAAATTAGTTCATGTCTAGTTGTATTGATATTGTGTTTAATAGTATAGTAAAGTCTGTCAGTGTTAATCTGCTTAACCTTTACTATTATTACTATTCTGCCTCTAAGCATGAAATTTTAAGAGCTTTTCATTCTTTGACAGTTCCATAGTTTTCCTGTGATACTTTGAATTTCATGAATAAATCTTTTAATAATAATTAACTAATCATTTAATCATGTTAATACGAGGCAATGTAGCAGACGAGCCACTAGTATAATAATATGAGGAAAACTAATTGGGTTGAACATTTCATATATATGTAGGTAGTAGCATCATTGTGAAGGAATTCATTGCCATGTTTATTGTGTACCTTTACAAAATTTCAATTAACTAGTTTGCTCTACTCATTTTGACTCTTTGAAGAAGTTGTTGATGAAGAGATGAGATAGATATAAAAAGCTAGTTTGAATTTCACATCATATAATATAATAAATTGCACAAATGATGAGTACATGAGATAATTTAATACAAAAACTATATATATATATATATATATAATGCATAACATAATACGTCAGTAGTTGCTAACAGAAGTAGTAAATTGTATAGCAGTAGACAGATTACGTGCTAAATTTATTTAATTTGCCAATAAATTGTTTAACATATAGGGAAAAGAATTTAACTTGAAGAAATAAAAGCCACTCAATAAATTCAGAGAAATCCTTTTTCTTTGTCTGCAGCCATCGAGTAAATGAAAGTATAATAGAACAAAGAAATGAGCGCCAAATCTATCTCTATATAATTCATATGTCTATCTATCATTACTTTACATAGCCAATTAGACATTCAAAGCATTTTTTTAGCTTCCGTCAAGAAGTCATCTGATTAGTCAAAATACTTTACTTGTAATAAAACAAAGTTAAAAAGAAGACTACCCGTTTGTCTCAAATTGTTAATTCTGGTCTTTATAAAAATGGACAACGACACTGCAAACACAACTGACATTGAAAAAACAACTCAAGGTTTACAACAAGAAAACGAAACTCAGCCTGCTGGTGACACACCTAATAATAAAGGAAGAACTTATAGGGAAATGGATCGCCAATCGAAATACTTGGGAAGCGCATTCAATGACTTACTCAAAGACTCTACCGAATTTCTAGGTTGTTCTTATATGCACTATTATTTAATATAGTTAATGTTTCGAAAACAAATGTAAATTCTAATTAATATTTTTTTGTTAATTTTTCCGTTATATGTCTAGTACAATTTACACAACTTCATATCCAAGCAGCAGCAGTACTTCAACCAAAAATGTATTCACTTGGTGTAATCAAAAAACCTGAATAAGAGTGTAGTTTAGCTCAACTCTTTGCAGTAAATCTTAAAAATGGACAACAAGATTCTGATTCTTAATTGATTGATTGATTATATTATTATAGTTAAGTATATACAAAACACGGTCAAAAAATATTATTATTTTAGTTTGTTTCAATATTCTCATTTTCTGATATAATTATTTATTTCAATGTGATTTCTATTTATGTCATAAATGTTTGTTACTGAAGTGAATACTATGTCATCTATATAATTTATATTTTAAGTAATTTTGAAGTTTATTCATTGCATTTTATTTTGCATTGTGTGGTTTTTGCTTTGTTGCATGAAGTTTCCATAATTTTCATATATTTCTGTTTCACAGAAAGAAGACTACAAAATGCTATTGAACCTTACTTATTGCGCGGATGTGTTTAACGGTTATTGAAACAACAACCACAAACCAATGGCCATGAGAGATTAATTTTTAGCACAACTGCAAAACTGTGTAGTAAATAAATAAAATATGAAAATATTTTATATTTTATTTTGACTGTTATATTTCACAAAAATTGAAAAAAGATTCACTGTGAAATAATGGATGCTGCTAGAGCCATTTTTGAACGTACAAATCGATTAGCAGCTGAAGCTGTTGGTGCTCGTGTAATTCGTGGGTATGCAAAATAAATTGAAAAAATAAAGGATTTTTGTAACAGTAATTAATTATATATTGTATTGTAATAATACAGTCCTGCATGGCGTTGGTGTCGACAAGATGGTAATTTTTTATTATTATTAGCTAGTTATTAATAGTTACAAGTAGGTGGTTTACTCTAAAAATTATTAAATCTTAATTAATTTGTTAGGTGGTGAGGGTCATGTTGGAACAGGTAATAATAAAAGAAAATGTGTAATTAATTTTAAAGATTACAGTAAAGCAGTGATTATATATTTATGCTATTTTTCAATAGTTCGAGTTTTTGAATCTCCAGAAGAAGTTGTTGTAGTTTGGGATAATGGAACTGCTGCAAATTATAGATGTGCAGTCGCATTTGATATTAGAATTGTCGACAATGCTCCTACAGGTAATATTAATATTACATTTATTCACTCAAGCGTCATTGTCATGTTAATTAAATATTAATAATCATCTTATTATGAAATCAGGTATAAAACATGAAGGAACTTTATGTGACACTTGTCGACAGCAGCCAATTTTTGGTATTAGATGGAAATGTTTAGAGTGTGCAAATTATGATTTATGTTCTACATGTTATCATGGTGATAAACATTCATTACGTCATCGATTTGCTAGAATTACAACTCCTGATTCTGAAAGAGAAGTTTTAGAACCAAGAAAAAAATCTAAAAAAATAACCATACGTGGTTTATTTCCTGGAGCACGAGTTGTACGTGGAGTAGATTGGCAATGGGAAGATCAAGGTGCTAATTTTTAACAATTTTTTTATTTTTAGTTTTATTTTACTTTTATTATTTTGTTTTAAGATGGTGGAAATTCACGAAGAGGAAAATTGACTGAAATTCAAGATTGGTCAGCAACTAGTCCTCGTTCTGCTGCATATGTTGTTTGGGATACTGGAGCCAAAAATTTATATCGAGTTGGATTTGAAGGAATGGTTGATTTAAAAGTATTAAGTGATGCAAAATATGGATCTGTGTATAGAGATCATCTTCCACCTCTTGGACTTGGAAGTGAAGCTAAGCATACAAAGGTTATACAAATTGGAGATTTGGTAAGTATTTTTTTTAATCATTTAAAAACTTTCAATAATAATAAAAATCTTTTTTTTATAATATAGGTCAATATAAACTTGGATATGGACGTTGTTCAAGGGTTACAACACGGACATGGTATTATCATACTTTATTTTATTGAGTCAAAACATTTCAATATCTCAACTTACTTAAATGTTTGATTTATTTAACTATTAGGTGGTTGGACCGAAGGCATGTATGAATGTTTAGGATTAACTGGAACTGTAGTCGGAATTGATGAAGATAGAGATATCGTTGTATCTTATCCAAGTGGAAATCGATGGACATTTAATCCAGCTGTTTTAACTAAAACAGTAAGTATGGCTACTGGAAGAAGTAATTCTGGTGGAGAATCTGCAGTTGGAGGAGGTGGACAATCATCATTTGATCAAAATACTCTTGGTGGTAGTAGTGGTAATACTCTTCTTGGAGGATCAAATGCTGAAAGTCATAATACTACAGGAGCAGATGGTAGTAGTTCTGGAGCTGGACTAGATATTAGTAATAATGGCAATGGATTTGCAGTTGGTGATATTGTCATCATTTGTAGTGATTTGGAAAGACTAAAGAAGTATCAGAGAGGACATGGAGAATTTACAAGTCAAGTCAAAAATAATTTTATTAATTGCTATACATTTATATCTTATACTTTAAGCATATAAATCTAATTATTATTATTATTGTTATTTACAGACAAAATGATAGAGACTGCAGGAAAAGTTGGACGAGTTCAACAAATATATGCAGATAATGATTTAAAAATTGAAGTTTGTGGTACTTGTTGGACTTATAATCCAGCTGCTGTTACTAAATTACCACCATCATCACTTCCTCCATGTGAAAATAATGAACGTTTGAGTTCTCTACTTAGAAAATTATTTGAAACTCATGTATCTGGTGATGTACATGAAGAACTTGTAAAAGCTGCTGCTAATGGAGATTTTAGCAAGTGTGATGAGTTATTAAAAGAAAGTGATGTTGATGTTGATGGTGCATTTTGTGGACATACTGCATTGCACGCTGCCAGCCAAAATGGACATCTGGAAGTGATTCGAATTTTATTAAGTCATGGAGCTGATTTAGAAATTGAAGATAAAGATGGAGATAGGGCAGTTCACCATGCTAGTTTTGGTGATGAACCAGCTGTAATTGAAATGCTAGGAGCTAGTGGTGCTGATTTGAATGCTAGAAATAAAAGACGTCAAACTGGATTACATATTGGAGTTAATAAAGGACATATGGGTGTTGTTCGAGTTTTACTTAGTTTACAGGCTCATCCATCTCTTCAAGATGCTGATGGAGATACACCACTTCATGATTCTATTTCAAAAAAACGTGATGATATGCTATCTCTGTTATTGGATCATAATGCAGATGTTACTCTTACAAATAATAATGGTTTCAACGCTATTCATCATGCAGCGTTACGAGGAAATACATCTGCAATGAAAATTCTTTTAGCAAAATTACCTCGTCCCTGGATGGTAGATGAAAAGAAGGATGATGGATATACAGCTCTACATTTAGGTTAGTTTTTATTAAAATTTTTGGAGAATAATAAAAGTAGTACAATAATATTAATATAATATAACCTATTATTATTACAACTTTTACGTTTAGCTGCATTAAATAATCATGTCGAAGTGACAGAACTTTTAATAGTTGAAGGAAAAGCTAATTTGGACATTCAAAATATTAATTTACAAACACCTCTTCATCTTGCAAGTGAAAGGCAACATCCTCAAATTGTTAGGCTGTTGGTACGCGGTGGAGCTAATTTAAATCTTACTGATAAGGATGGAGACACTGCTCTTCATGAATGTAAGTAATAATAAATTGATAAGAATTTAAAGGGGTTCATCTATTTTCTAAAATAATCAAAAATTCTTTTTTATCTTTTTTTTTATTCATGCAAAGCTATTCGGAATCATACTCTTTCTCAACTAAGACAGTTACAAGATGTCAAAGATATTTCCAAAGTTATTTTTGCTCCATTTTTCAAGGTATATCTATAAAAATAAAATTGTAATTATTAGTTTTGATTTTTTACTTAATCAGTATCTTTTTTGTTTGTTTGTTTGTTTCCATTACCTATATAGTCTTCTGCTAGTGTTGCATGCTTCTTGGCTGCACATGGAGCTGATTTAACAATTAGAAATAAAAAGACACAAACACCATTAGATTTATGTCCAGATCCAGCTTTATGTCGAGCATTAAAACAATGCTCAAGTGAATCAAGAACTAATAATAGTAGTGGTGTACGAGCATTATTAAGTAAAAGTAATGAGGCAGCTAGTAATAATAGTATTTGTGGTGCTGGAGGCCATAGTCCAACACCAAGTTTGGAACTTGGTCTAGGAATGGGAGTAGTAGGAGGAGGAGGAGAAGAGTCTGATGAATGTTTAATATGTTCAGAAGGTAGACGTAATTTAGTTTTTCATCCATGTGGACATGCACCTTGTTGTGAAAGTTGTGGACCCAGAGTTAAACGTTGTCTCATTTGTCGAACAAATGTAATTTCTCGAACCAAGGTAAGATAGTACCCACTAGTATTTAATTCTAATTCAATTCATTTCTTACCTATAAAACATTCTTTGAATTATATAGCTTGAAGAATGTATAGTATGTTCCGATCGTCAAGCAAGTTTATTATTTGCTCCTTGTGGTCATGCAGTATGTTGTGAAAGTTGTGGGCCAAGAGTGAAGAAATGTTTATTATGTCGTGCTACAATTGATACAAGGACTTCTATTATTAGTACCACAACCAACAACGGCGGTGGTGGTAGCAACAAAGGATCAAATAATCTTGTTGTACTACAGTCTTCATCACCGCCATGCAACAATAATTCTTCCATCAACAATTTAAACTCAAATACTAGCAACAATTCTCACTCAAATCATAATAATAATAATAACAACAACAATAATAATAATAATAATAACAATACCAACAACAGTAGTAGTAATAATAATAACAATAACAATCTCTCCTCAAATATATCAGCAGCAGCTAATGTTGTAACATCAGCAACTACAACTACAAATAATTTGACGACAGCTTTAAATCTTTCCTGTAGCAGTGATGTTGTTGGTGGTGGAATTGATTCGAATTTACTTGCTAGTAGTGGCGATAATATTCATTTGTCTTCTTCACCGTCATCACCATCAAGTGGTGTTGTTGGTAGTAAATCAAATATTGGGGCTGCTGCAGCTATTGCTGAACAACAATTTCTTGTTGGAGCAAAAGGACAATCTAGATTTTTAAATAATGGATCCAAAGACTATTCTGATTATCAAAAGTTGGAACAACAGCTTCAAGATATTAAAGATCAAGTAAGTATAATATACTCATAGTTTTTGACGTTCAATCTGTTAAAATATTGATTTTTTCTGACTTTTCTCTAGACAATGTGTCCAGTATGTTTTGATAGACTCAAGAATCTCATTTTTCTTTGTGGTCATGGCACATGTCAAGGTAAGTTACAAAGGGTTTAATAAAGTGAATTTATTATGACGTACTTATTTTGTAAATGATAAATTTTGTTATTTATAATTCATTCTCCTTTTATGTCAAGGATGTGGCGATAGAATTCAGGAATGTCCAATTTGTCGAAAACCTGTGGAAAAACGAATACTCTTGTACTAATATAAATTGAAATAGATTTTAAAGAACTACTGACAACTTAGCAGTTTAACTTAGATATAATATTAATTTTACAACATGTCATGTAAGATATGACAAAAAAAAAACTAGATGTTCTAATGACGATGTATGAAGTATATACTGATTACTGTTTGCTGTATTTTGTAATCGTGTTAATATTTTTTTTCATATCGTTTTTCAATATATCCCAAAATATCATTGTATAACTACCTGAAAAATTGGGCAATTAGAGTATGAAATTCATAATAAAAAATGTATTAATGAATCAAAATAAAATAAAATAAACGCAGTATTTGCATGTGCTGTATAATAATGTTGAGTAATATGAACTTGATTACTACAGTTTTCATTGTTTTTATTACACCAAGTCAAAACAATCAATTCGTTGGTCATTTATTGATAATACATATTTTTTTAGGTTATTAGTGATAGTACAAATAACGCCATATTGTTGTACTAGAAAAGGCACTTATTTATTAAGTAGTTTAAGAACAAGAGTGGAGAGACACTCTTGCTGCCATGTATTTGAATATTATATATAAGTAGTGGCAGTGGCATATACTTAAATAATGTAACAAATAAGAAAAACATAAAAAAATGATGTTAACAAACATTCAACAAACACTGACTAATATTTCTTGTGATTGTGATGTATAAACAGCATTATAATAATCTTTGGCACATGCTAAATGGATGTGTTAACAGAAATGAGTATATAATTCAATTAACAACTAAAACTAAAAACTATATATCTAAATAAAATTATCCAATCATTAATTAAGCTCTCTTCATTCAAGTATAAAAAAAGTGATTGATTGTTGTAAATAATTTAAAATTCATCATGTTTAACTAAAGCTTCTCCAAAATCAGTAGCTTGTGAGCCAACAAAAATGTCATATTTATCTAAAACTTCCGTTTTGCTTAAACGCTGATCAGAATCAGTATCAGATGCATGAATCAAATGATTTGTTTCTGCTTCTGCATGATCAAAATTATCTGGCATTATCCAATTCTTTACCTATTTGACAAATTTTTTTTTTTTAAATTATCATATGTATAATATAAAAAAGATGTTATTTATCATCTCTACCTCTTCTTGATCAAGAAATCCATCACCATTTGTATCTCTATGAATTCTAAATGAATCTCTTTCTCCAGTTACCCAAGATGGCTCTTGATCACCAGGTTCTCCACGATATAAATCTTCTGTATTAATAAATTACAAATATTATAATATGCATATATAATTAATTACAAGGAAATATAAAGACTTACGTATATACTCTTCCTAATAGCAGCAAGATTAATTAAGAAATTATACAAATTATTGATTTTATATGGAATTACTTCATTTGGCGAATGAGTGTTAAGTATATTGCAATATACCTGAGAAATAAGTCCATCTCCATCTTTATCAATGTCCTCAATAGTCTCAATAACAACCAAGTCTTTCATTCTAGTATCATCTTCAGGATGTATAAAACTTTGAAATTCATCTTTATTTAATGCATCATCACCATCAATGTCTGCTACTGCCCATCGTCGTCTATCTCTTTCCATCATTCGTGTATATGTTTTTATGTCATCAGAGTCAGCAGGTTCAGATTCTAAAAATCCATAATTGGCTGTTTTGTATGTTGCCCATGGTAAAGTTGCAGCTCCTTGTGGATTATGTAAAACCCATTGATGTTGAGCATCAGAAACAATGTAACGACGTTGAGTCCATTGGATCCATGTCTTTGTGTCAAACATTTTTAAGAAAAAACACATATAATAAGCAATAAGTGGCAGATGTACATAGTACTAATTCACAATATTCTAATACCTTCAATTCTTCAGCACTAATGTACTCATCCTTATTTGTGTCAATCTTGTCAAATATTAAACTATTCAATATCACAAATCATTACATTCATGTTATAATTCATAATTAACATTTGATTAAACTAAACATACCCAAGCCTTCTTCTTGATTCCTCAGGTTGTAGTTGATCAAATTGCTTGGCTTCATCTCCAAGAAATGCTTCATGATCATAAGCAGAGTTATGATTTTCATCAAGACTATTGAAATGGTCACCAGTCAACTATAATTAAAATTTACTTGTATTATAATCAGATTGTAGCAATAATAATAGTGAAAAAGAAAGAAAGAAATACCTTGTCAAAAACTCTTTTAGCTTCTTGAGGCGTACTTCCATCATGTTTTGGAAGTGCAAATGCTGTAGCTGTATATACCGAAACAATAAAGATTGCCACTGTCACCGCTGACAATTCTGTTTTATGACCTCCCATTTCCACAGTGAAAATGAGAAATATTCTATACTATGTACTATAGTAAATACTTATTATTGAGAGGAGTGAGAAATAAAAAATGATCATCAGATGAATGATTTGTTATTATATGTACATACAATGTAGAACTCCCACACTCTAGAAAGTTCCGCATCCTTTATACTATGCCATGTCCAGAGTGTGTCTGGACTCTAAGATATATATTCAAATTCAATTCATTCTCATTCATTTCTTCATTCATTGACCTCAGATTTTTAATATCATATCATTCATGAATCTGAATGCTTCTAGAATCTATTTGCAAATGAGCAAGTATTATATAAGAAAAAAAACAGTTAAATTGAGCGTATTGATAATATTTTGAACAGTCATGTTATATTATTAGTTAATTAATTTATTTACTATCGATAAATTTTTTTACATTACTTTATGCGCACCATGTATTCTGTTTTACTTATATATTATATGAAATTATTAATTCATATCGTCAATAAATTACCTTAGTATTATATATTCCCCATATATACAAATATTAAATTAACATAATGCATAGAATTGAGTTACTACTAATTGTAATGGGAGAGAGTAGTAAATTACTTTATATTAGTGCATATTATAATAAAAATACACAAAAATTCTTTATCATTGGTATATATTATGTAGAAGATCTTATTATTGTTATTATGTTAGGTCTAAAGATATAAGAGAATATATTCTTGTCAAATTATGCATATATTATTCTCTTGCCATTGATATAATCACGTATATAGTGGTTCTTGTAAAAAAAATTAATTAATTAGATAGATATATTTATATTATAGGTCATTTAATTAAATAGTTTATGTTGTGGTTAGTGAGATGATGTTGGACCTTTAGCTGCTGCCCGATTTATATATTATGAGAAAATCAATCATTTTTATTTTCTTGTGCTACTATCGTCTTCTCCTCCACCTCATTGTTTTTATTCGTTTCATTTGCTAGAGATGATTCTGGTAGATTGTTGTCACTGTCAGTTGCACCTCCATTATCTGTTGATGTTTTCAAAGAACCAAATTTTCTAGAAATCTCTAGCAGCTCCCTCAGTCCCTATTAATGAGAAACCAAAAACCATATAAATTACTTAAATCCTATAACAAATCTGCTAGTATTAAAAGTACAGTACAAGTATATATTTACATATAACTTACTTTGTTCTCTGTCCAAAGTTGACTAATCAAATGTTCTTCACGAGTTATTGCTTCTTCATCCATTGTAATTGATTTTCGTATAACACATTTGATTTCATTCATTTGATCTGTACTGGTTTCCAATACCTACAACAAAAATTATTATTACGTAATATATATTATTGAATTTCTTAAATTTTATTAAGTAAAACCTTCATATTGGAATGCATAGTTTTGAGCAGAGTTTCATCCATTTTTTGACAATGAATAAGTTTTGATATATGTTCCCTATATTTGGACATGATGAGGTCGATTGCATTTTGTTGTTCTTCTAGAGCGATTCTCAATTCACGATTTTCCACTTGAAGATCTGTTATATGTTTACTTTCTTGTTGTATTCCAGCTACGAGTGCTAATCGAGGTCGTTCCGATGCTGTATCATTTAACATTCCAATTTCTTCATGATACTAAAAACAGACATTTTGGTAAGAACATTTTATTATAGTAGAATAATGATGATTAATGTTGTTTTTTAAAAACCTGTTTCATTGCTTCAACTTGTTGATAAACAGCTTGCATTTGAGAAACTAATGTATCAGCTGACGAGTCATGCTCTTTAAGCCGAGATGATAATTTCTTAGCATCAGATAAAACGTCTGCAATTGTTAATGCCATCGTACCTTATTTCAAGTTAGGTATAATCAAACGCACTAAACAAGGAAGTATTTCCCTATTTATCAACTATTGTTTTAATTTACAGACTATGTTACTATAGTTTTGTTTTTGTTGACCAGATGATTCTATTTATTTATTTGGAGATCACTGACATTTCACTAATTCTAAATGTTGCCGCTGCAATAAAAATCAACTTGCCCCTTTATTATTATATTTTGTGGTGAAGGAAATAATAATTTTCACATTTATGAAACTTTTATGTTTTATTTCATAGTGATATTTTTTGGTCTCAAGTTTTTAATTATCAATATAATTATATATATTTGAGCGTAATAACACAAAAAATACAAAGAAACGAATTCTATATAAGCGGAAAGAAAGAAACACGAAATAATTGACATTATTAATTACGTTTTTTTCAACAAAACAGAGACAATAATTTCGTTTTTGACATGCTTATAGATAGATAGAAAGTAGATAATATATAATAATAAAAATAAATTCAAGAAACTGAAGAAAGTTGGTTGGTTACATTTACTGTACTTTTGTGTGTAGACGAACTACACAATATATAAGTACTAAAAAGGCTACATTATCTTATAAAACTATATTATATCTAAAGTATCTATAACGTACATAATATTCTGCTTATTTCTGTACTCAACACTTGGTAATTATACAATAGTTTAGTCTAAGTATACATCTATATCTTAGTTAATGAATACAAAAAGATGGACAAGTACATTATGTAATATTAATAGAAGTCCGCTGCTCTCGCTATAAGTTTCGTCAATCATATAAAATGGTAAATAAACAAAAAATGTTGTCCTATATGTATATATACAAAGTCTCACAGTTTTTAACTAACTATAAGTCAAATAACTCTTTCTCAGTATCTAATTCTTCATCATCTGAAATAGGTGGTGGTGGTGGTGGTTTACTTTTATATGCCAACACTAACGGAGGAGAATTAGTTGTAGTAGTAGTAACAGCAGTCGTCGAAAATTGAGCCATTGAATGAGATTGTTGTTTTTGTAAAGATATGATTGTATTTGATGGAATTGATCTGATGATAGACAACACTGGTGGTGATTCATGCACGATAATTGGTTGATCATCACCTGACATGGAAATTTCAGAAATACTACAACTTGTGTTGTCTTCATCAATGCTATTATTTTGTAATTGAACTTCATCTGACAGTATTAGCAGGTTATCATTATTTTCATTATGATTATTATTATTATTAGTAGTAGTAGTGTAATTTACTTCAGGTGGTTGAGTGTTAATATTGGACAACTTGTTTTTATCTTCTTTTACTTTATTTTCTTCTTCATCACTAGGTTGCTTTTCTGGTTGCATAATTGGTGGTGATTCTTCTTCTTCTACTTTATTTTCTACTACTGCTACTGATGATGTAGATGTAGTATTGTTGTTGTTGTTGTTGGATTGTTTTTGTGGACTTGCATGACTCATTCGAAGTCCACTAGACATAACACAACTAGCAGCAATTTGCATTGCAACCATTGTTCTCTTGATACAACATAAATTTGTTGAAAATTGTCCTTTTCTTGGAACAGAACCACCTAAAGCAGATGATGATGATCCATTTTCTCCTGATTTCGACTCAACTCCTGATCCTCGCTCCCTTTCACAACAATGACAAGGAACTGATGCTCTTCGACCAAGTAATGATCCAGCACCTTTTTTCCTTGATTTTCCACTACCACTACCATTTGCTCTTGATGATGTTGAGTTTTTGTTATGATTAGAAATAGTTGTATCAAAAATGTTTGAATGATTTACGGATGTGCCATTAAGTTTCTTTAAAAGTTTGCTGCTACTGCTAGAATTACTACTTTTTCCATTTGTTGAGATTGAGAGATGATCTGGAGATGAGGATGAAGAAGAAGAAGTATTATTTGATGATAAAGAATTAGTTGCACTGGTAATATTCAAATTACTTTCATTCAAATTGAGCAAATCACCATCTTCTTGAAGTGAACGAAATTTAACTATACACTTTGGACACTGTGGTAATTTGTCAGGAATTCCTGCTTTACTTCCGGAAACTCGAATACAATCAGCATGAAATGGCGATGAGCATGAGCTACATTGAAGATTGCAACCTATAAAAAAGTTTTTTTTTAAAAATATTTTATTTAATTGATTGTAATAATTTTTAATGGTCCGTATTTAAATACCTTTAAGACAGCAACTATCACATATTTTACTCTTAAGAGCCTGTTGACTTCCAGCCCATAATGTCATTCTTGGTCTCTTAGGTTGATCTACAGAAGAAGACGTTGTTGATGATTCATCGCCACGAATAGAACGACCAGCAGGCAGTAATTTCTTCACTACATCTGCCTTGAGTCCAATATAATCACTTCCAATATTCCTTGGAGATTTTCTCAACTACATAAAATATATGATAAATATATACAACGCAACGATAAACAACAGAATTTTCTTTTCTTTCCTCTTAAATATATACTCACCACCATATTTTGAGAATCAACAAATCCTTCTGATGTATATTTTCTATTGGCAGTAATTCTTCTTCGTCGTTCAGGACATTTTGGTTTGTCCAATAGTTCTTTGGCTTTTTTATGAGTGACAAGACCTAAACTATGAAGAAATTCTTCTAAATCAGTAAACTCTGATGGATGTTGTGGACTTGTATCATTATATTGTTTCTTTTTCTTTAGTAGTTGTGATAAAGAGGAAGAAGAAGATGATGAATTATTAGCGAGCTCTTCGGTGGATGTTGTCAACAAATACGTTGAAGAATCACCATTCTGGTAGCCATTATAAGTATCTTGTTGATCGGGATCATCTTCTTCATTCTGTACTGCTGAAAGTGAAGATGATAATTCTGATAATGATGACGACGATGACGATGATGAGCAATGACCATTTGGAAGGAGAGTTTTGTTTAATGAAGAAGACAAAGAGGAGGAGTTGCCGTGCTTAGTTGTAGAGTATAACTTTATCTAAAAAATTATGTGGAATCAATTATTTATATTATAAATTTTTGTTCTTGTTTAAATTGATCAAAATCAAATTACTTACTTGTTCATCAGTTAAATATCGAATGTATTGTTCCAGTTCTTTCGTCTGAGTTTGTAGTTTCTGATTCTATTTTATATATGAAATTATATATTTTTATTTAATAATTTTGGTTGTTCAACTACTGTATTAAAAGCTAATATCATAATGCTTACCTCTTGATCATTAATAAGCTCATTTCGAAGTTTCTGTATCAAAACATCAACATAAAAAAGAAAACAATTAGTATACAGTAAGTAGTAGTAGTAGTGCAATGCAGTACTCCACTATATATAAGTTTAGTATTGTAGTACTGTTTTATAATGTATCATAGTGCCCCATAGAGGAGTCAGATAAAAATATGATGCATTTTGTACATAACCTTGAATCTTGAAAACCCAAGATTTCGACAAATTCTTCATTTTTTTACGAATTCTTGCACGATATATGAGATGATATGGAACTTGTTTAAAGTTAACTCACCGAATATGCTATTATGGCTCGTCCCAATTGTTTCTGAACAAGGACTCTTGTAGTTGGTTGATAATTATTAAACTGCTGTCGTTCTTCTTCTGGTTGCTGTTTACCATTACTACTACTACTACTCGAATTTGTTGTTTTTGATTCCTTGTTGTTGTCATTGCTGTCTTTAGTGATAGTATCAACTACTGACACTGACATTATGTTAAAATAATTCTCCTACTTCTCCACTTGAATGGTAATTGGATAGTGGAAGACAAAAATAACTTTAGCACTGACATAAACAATGTAATGACGACAGGAAAAAAACTACAATACACACACACGGCTGAAGCAGAAAAATTGTCTCAATTATTTGAGCCTGTTTACATTTTATCATTTTTGTACTAATTAATTGATACTAGAGCTAAAAATATGTGTAATTTTATACAAATATAATATTAGTAAGTTGTAATTTCAATAATTGTAGCAAAACTTTTTTGTTTTGTCTCTCTCTCTCTTGCAATGTTGGTAGTTGGTGTCAATTTCACACCTTCACTCTCTTTCCTCTCTCAACTCGACTCTATACTATTACAGACAGATAGATAGACGAGAAAGAAAAAGCTAAAAAAGAAATAGTCTCAGTCTCCTCCGTTTCATTTGTGACTCTATGTTTGCCATCTGTGTATTTCTAGCAAACTTATATGTAAGTTATATATCTTTTATCCACATTCTCTACAACATTGAAGCTTTTTCTATAATTGAGTCCTAATTTAAGCCATAGCATTAGAAACCTCTGAAAGTTAAAATGTTGGCCTCAACGGCGGTAGCACACAGCGGACATATCACATGTACCCAACAAGCATTTGATTCAGATCGTGTGTTTTTCTAAAAGAAAATAAAATAAAGTTTCAAGTTTAAAGATTTTAGTTAATTACTTTTTGTAAACTGACATAAAAAGTAATTTCATTACAATTTACACTTTTACTATAAAATTATTATAAATATTATAAAACTACAAAAGTTTATATGTATTTCATATTGTTATACTAGTGTTTTTTAATTATCATATCATTGTTGGATTAATCAAAGTGTGATTGAAAAATCATGTCTACGTGGCCAACCAATTTCGGTTTCGGCCAAAAATTGGTTTCATCTTCATCATCATCACCGGCAACAATTCAACGTGGTGGTAGTAGTAGTGGTGGTGGAAGTAACAGTTTTAGTTTGAAGCGAGCAAGACCATCGTCATCATTAGGAGAAGGAGGAGAAGAAATAATGGGACCTTCTTCAAAAGAAAGTTTGTTTGGACAACATAAAACTCCTTTTGGTGGAAGAAACAGTTTTACATTTAGTTCAACACCAAAAGAAAGTACTATAATTTGTGATACATCATTTGCAACTGGATCACCAAGACAAACGGAGCAACAGACAAAAGAATTGAGTAGTACTAGTAATACAAATATTATAAAACGTAATACTGAAGAAGAAGGTGATGATTGCAGCAGCAGCAGTAATAGTGATATAATTGGTATAAAAATGTGTCGACTAAATAAACAATTTTTATCAATTTGTAAATCTACAGTGGCTACAGAAAGTAGTACATGTCTTGCTCCATTGATGAAAGATTATATGAATTATGTTGTCAAAATATTTACTAATGGCTCTGGTGATAATGGGAAGATGATGAACTTTGTACAAGTTGGTAAACAATTTGATGATATTGAAGAATTGATTGAGTGCAAAACTAAATCATCATCAGTAGCATCAATAATAAATACTACTAGTACTACTACTACAACAATGACTGAAACTCCTCCAGTAGAAACTAAACAACTTGCTGCATTTAGTGGCGGTCTATCATCTGCTACCACAAAGATTCCTTCAACAAAATCAGATTCATTAATATTGTCAGCAAGCAGTCCCAATGACCAATCAACTAGTAATAGTAACTCTACATTTAAAAATTTCTTACCACCAACAACATGGAATAATTCAACATTAGGAGAGAATAGTTCTATAAAGAAACCACTAGCAACAACAGCAACATTGTGGTCATCACCTTCATCAAATATCTTTACTAGTACTGCTGGTATTAATACAACTGTTGTATCAATTAATCCAATGTCATCGTCATCGTTAGCCACAAAACTAAACTTTCCAACAACAGTAATAACATCTCAACAATCTAAGCCAACATTTTCTTTTGGAGCATCGAATTCTCAGCAGTCATCAACGTCAGTAGTAGGTAGTAGCTCAACATTTTCATGGCCAAATCCAAATAGTCAAAATCAAAAGACGACACCGCAACCATTTGTTGGCATATCTACGGCTCCTCCTATTACTTTTGGAAGTCAAACATCTAATAATAATACTAATACTAAAGAAAATGGTAGTAGTAGTGGTGGTGGTGGTGAAGATGATGAAGAAGAAGAAACACCACCAGTTCCTGTATTTACACCAGTAATTGAATCAGATTCATTATATACCATAAGGTATGAATTAACGAGTCATTTCTTTTTCTTTTTTTTTGAAAATTAAAATTTGAAATTTATTTTATTTTATTTTGTATAATTTACAACAGATGTAAAGTATTTGCAAAAGCTGCTAGTGGATTTAAAGATAGAGGAGTTGGTCAGTTGTTTGTAAAGTCTATAGAACAAACTCGTCGATATCAAGTTGTTGTGAGAGCTGATAATGCTTTAGGAACTGTAATCCTCAATATTCGTCTTAGTCCTACTCTTCCACTTAAAAAATCCTCTGCCAAAGACATTCTTACTGTTGAAGTGGATGCTAGCGGAAATCAACCTACACCCATTTTAATTCGTGTCAAGACTCCAACTGATGCTGATGAATTGTTGAAACAATTAACTCAATTTTCAAGCAAAAATGAAGGTTCTTTTTGACATGTGAATATAACTAGAGATATTGTTTGTCAACTATGCCATTTAATGATAGTTTATATCTTACTTCTAATACTTTGTCAATTCAGTGTTGTTGTTTTTTTAATTTCTACCTTTTTTGGTAACATTATACAAACTACGCACAGAAAATTGATTTCATAATGTTGTAGTAATTAACTAATCATTATGTTTAAGGAATATTTATATGGAAAAATATGATGTCGTCGAGTTTATAATGAATGAGTATAAATCATGAAGAAAAATTACTCAAAAATAAATTATTGTTAGGGACACACATAAAAAATAAGTAACACGTTATAATTAAAAAATAAAATAAATAAATACTAAACGATGTTGCATGCTATATGAAGAAAAACGTGGGAAGTGTGAAGAATAAAGTATTACCATATATTATTCAGCTCAGCTGAGTTATAGCTCTAAATTGACTTTCATACGTCATTTGGTTAACAATCGTCAATTTTTTTATTGTTCATTTATAAATAATAATCCCGGCATCGTGACCAGTTAACACATACAATTAATTAAGATTATACTAATGGGACAATGGCTTCAACATCTGAAGACGGAGTAGAAGCATCAATATCACAATCTCATCATCATCATGAACAACAAGATGAATACCGTGACATGATTGTTAGTATTTTCACTGCCATTTAATAATTTTTGAACATGATCCCATACTTACGTATATAATGCTAATTGTCAATTGTGATTTGTTACAATATTTTTTAGAATAAATCTTTAAGCATCATTGACTACTTGTTATCTGCAAGTCTTAGTGGTAGTACCAGTAGCAACACTGAAAATAATTCACAACAGCAACAAACCTCTTCATCTCATCTTGT
>VCNE01002335.1:0-15783 GCA_009869805.1 Oncopodura yosiiana
AAGTTATAGAATATCAAATGAAATGTGCTGACGTAGCAGGTGAGTCATTTATTAAATATTTAATTTTCAGTGAGCTAATTTAATCTGATTATCTGTCTTTTGCAGATGCACTAGTGAAAGATGAAAAGGATGCTGAAAAGAAAAAATGCAAATCTGCTTCATACTTCATGTTTTGTAACTTTGAAGAAATGATGAAACTCAAATGTTAAATTTTAATAGTTAATATTTAATTATTTATGTACATATGTGTCGTTTCTCAAATTAATCTCTCTGTATAAATATTATCTTTTCTGTCTAATTTTTCTCCTATCACAATGCAATTATGAAGTGTACATTTTGTCAATAAAATATAAATCTTTCAATGATAAGTACACATTTGAGAATTAATTTTAATTACACATAGTTTCTTTTATTAATTCCCATATGTTCATATGGCTATATGCATTTTACGTGGTCTCAGTTTGCCTCAAACAACACATTGCAATTTGCATTATTGTAGAATGGCTTCGACTACATTGCCAGAGTCTCGGCTTGCCTCATTCACATCTTCACAGACTTGCAATTTACAATATGTAGGTCAATAGGAAATGAAATCTCATATCTTTACTGTGAACTTTCATTAGACTCAAGATCCTTCTTCGTGGGATATTCCAAGTTAATTTCACTAACTGACAAATGTGCGTCATTGACAATCATAATATAATAACAATTATGGCATGGCAACAAAAATTTTTTTGATTTCGAAAAATTCGGGAAAATATTTCAGAAATCAGAAAATTTGTAGAATTTTACGTCTTTACTAGCCGTTCGTTACGAACGGGTGCAGACGACTTCATAATATAATAACTTGCAATTGAGATGCATTGCAATGAGAAATACACAGGTCAGGTAGAGTTTATGATCACAATTTACAACTCTGTGACTAACTTCTCATAAGCATTTTCACACAAGTTTCACCTTTAGATCTCTTCCACAGACTTTCATATATAAATATAAATAATCATGTTCACTGCACTATTGTTTTACAGTTACATTCTGTCTTTTGAGCTCTCTAGTATTATTTACACAACAATTTTTTTTATTAAGAAAATCTCATAATCATTATAACGAAATGAAAACAGCATTATTTGTAGCCCTTGCCTTGTATTTTTCGTTATGGAATTTTGTGAGTGTTGAAGCAAGAGTGGAGAATAAACGAATCGGAAGAGTAAGATACTACATTACTAATTTAATTTAATTTAAGAAAATAGATTAAAGTATTTTATTTGATAATTGATAGGTCATGGGAGGAAATAGTGTGAAACCTAATTTTCAGCCTGTTCTTCACACTGGAATTGTTACAGTGTCGTCAAAATCGGATTACAACAATAATCCAAATTTAATTTCTAATACTAAATCATCAACAGCATCATCATCACTCTTTGGCTGTTCCTAATTACAATGTTAAGAAGAAAAAAATTGATCCAACAAAATTTAGAGAATGTATATTTTTCAGATTGTGTCCTAAAGCTCAATGTTTTCATTATGGAAGATTTAGTAGTTGTCAATAATATAATTAAATACAAAAATAACTGCTATCCAAAAAGTTTTAATCTGTAAAAAATGTACCTAATGCATAATGTAAAAAGTATAATAAAGATCTCATTTCTGTCTCAAATTCTGCTGAGTGGCGTTTTACTTTGTTCAATTTGCATATTTATCTGCATAGATTTTTGTTAGCGAGGCGGCAGATTCAAAGTTGCATTTTTTTGCGACGTGACAGTTTTTTCTAGAAAAACTTTTATCTTTCTGTGCTTAATTAATTTAATTTGTTTTCAATTAAGAAATCAATTATTTCCGACAATTATGGCCGAATTCCAAGTGATAGAACCACCAATTTCAGAAGCAGTCTATAGCTGTATTCCATGTGACAATCCAAAATGTGAAGTTGACATCATTTCTGATCCAATCAACAATAAAATGTATTGTAGCTCTTTGTGCTACTCTTATTTTGTGTCATCACTTTATTGGTAGGAAAATTAGTTATTTTTTTACTAATAATTAATTAAGTTCTTAATAGTAATTACTTATTTTTATCTTTAATAAATTACAGGAAGCCCGATATATATGACAAACGTTGTCGAAACCTTGGACGAAATGGAACTGGATTATTAACCGACCCAGATGTTGGTTATGATCTTTTATCAATTCATGTCAATGCCAAAGGAGAACGGTCTGCAAAGGTAATCTTATTAAAAATTCTTTAATTAAAGACAATTATTTTTATTCAATTTGGTTCTTTAAAAATGTATAGCTCTTGAAGCCAGCAACAACAAGAAATAAAACAATTCCTCCTAGACAAGTTAAAGCAATGAAGAAACAGCTACATAAACTTGAAGATGCTTTAAAGCCATGGCAGGAAGCTGATAAATTAAAAGGACAAAAAACCTCCACCAATGATCAAAGCAATGTACAATTTGGATTCAACAACTTCTGAAGAAGAAGCGCACAGTTCTGATTGTGACAGTGATGATGACGAAGAGTTCAATAAAAGATTTCCACGTATTACTGTTCAACAAAAATTGGCCAAAAGAACTAAATATGCTGTGATAGTTGTTCATGTTGAAAATCCTTGGGACATCTACGTTCACACTGAGTCTTCAGCAGAAAGAGCTTTATTTCTTTTAAACTCTTGTAATAATCCTCTTGACTCTTTTATTGAGAATGAACAAGAATGGCAACCTGAGGAAGAGAAATTTTGTTTAGCACCATTCGAAGATTCATTGTAAGTTTTGTAATTCTGTTTAATGTATTAATATCATACTGGAATTATAACAATTTAAATTGATTTTTTGATGTTATTATTTAAAGGTATCGAGCAAAAATATTGAAGGTAGCTGCAGAAAAAATTGAAGTGCAATTTGTTGACTATGGGAATAAATCGACTGTTTCAAGATCACAAGTTAGTCAACTTCCACCACAGTTAATTCAATATGTTCCTCAATGTTTCCGTGTCAAATTATCCAATGTGAAACCAATAAAGCCTCGTGATTATTGGAGTGAAGCTGCTGTTAGATACACTAAAGATTTATTGGATATGAAAACAGCCGTTCTTCACTGTTTATGCCTTGTAAGTATTATTCTTATAAATTTTAAAGCAGAATTTTCAACTAATTTAGTTAATTATCTATAGGACGCTGAAAATCCTATGATTGATCTTGTCACTCTAAAAATTGATGTTGATAATGATGACAAACCTCGTGATGTTGGTGAACTATTAATTAAAGCTGGACTAGCTGAAAAAGGTTTGCAATCTCAATTAAAGCTAATCATCTTTTAAAATAAATTAATTTAATTTTTTTATGTACAGCTAATCTTTCTGGTGAAGCAATAAGACATGGAGCTGTATTGGATATTGACAACTCAAAAATTAATTTACCTCCTGAAAATCAAGAGATTCAAGCTATTATGACTCATGTCATTAATCCCTCAAGTTTCTACGTAGTGACTGATATTCCAAATATGAAAAAGATTAAAGTGGCAATGCTGAAAATTAATTTGAGTACAAAAATTATATTGACTCCTAAAGTTGGAAGTATTGGTGCAGCAAGAATTAATAATAAATGGTAAGGGTAACATTTTAAAAATGTAACATATGAAGTAAATTAAATAACTGGAATTATTTTCTTATTGCAGGATGCGTGCAATAGTCCTGTCAAAAGATCAAGTTTTAGTAAATGTCCAAAGTATTGATGAAGGTCACATAGCACAAGTAAAGCCATTAGAATTCATAACATTGTCACCAGAATTATTGCAAATTCCAAAATTAGCAATACATTGTAAATTATCTGGAATTGAATTGATTGATGAAGAGAATGATTGGAGTGCTGAATCTATTGCTCAATTGAAACAATTTTGTTCTCCTCAAACTCCTGTTGTATCTATCAAAATTATTGATATGGATGCTGAAGTTTCTTATATTCAATTATTTGTAACAAAAGAAAAGAAAGATTTTTCTAAAATGTTGATTGATGCTGGCTTAGCAAAAGAAAAGAGTGAAGAAAATATTTCAAAAAAAGAAAAGAAGAAGGACGTTATCACCAATAAAAATGTGGATGTAAATATTTCAGCTTTGGCTTCTATCGTTGGTGATGCATTCAAACAAGATGAACAAGAAGAACTTGAAAAGTTAAAAAAGTTGAGAAAGCCAGCAGTTCCAATTTTAGCTGACAAAAATGAAGATTCTGATGAGAAAATTGAATCTCCTAAAGAACAAAAAGATAATCTAGAAGAGATTAAAGTTGAGAAAAATTCTGATGAAAAAATGGAACCTGCTAAAGAACAAAAAGAGATTAAAGTAGAGAAAATTTCTGATGAAAAAATGGAACCAATTGAAGAGCAAAAAGATACTCCTTCAGAGATCAAGGAAGAGAAAATTGAGACTCCTCTAGAAGTTGATGAGCCTCAGCCACAAATAAATCATGGAAAATTCTTTCTCAAAGATATGAAGAGTATTGAACTAAAAGATGGAGGACTCGTTGCTGTTTGTCATGCTTGGAATTTTAATAGATTTCATATAACTACTTTGACTGGAGCTGAAGATGTTTTAGATATTAAGGATGATATCGAAGAGTTTGTTGTTAATGGTAAGATAAATTAGAAATTCAATTAGTTACAGTAATAACTAATGTGACACTTATTTACAGAGCCACCAATTGATCAACTTCCTGAAATTGGACAAATCGTCTTAGGATTTTATCGTGACAAGACAGAATATTATAGAGCAGTTGTTGATGAGATTATGCCTGATACGTAGAGTCAAAATACGATTTATTGACTTGGGTGGTGAAGAAACTTTATATTACTCAGATTTGAAGAGTCCTTCGGCTAAAATTGCAGAGGTATGCATTTAAGAAAAGCATCATTAGCTTAGGTGCACTACTATAAAAATGTTAATTTCATATGTTTTGTTGGTAGTATCACATTTGTGGAAGAGAAGTCATTTTGGATAATGTTCCAGAAGATCCTGAACTCATTCTTAAAATGGATTTTGAAGAATATATTTCTCAGACTTACTAAAAATATACGCTTGGAAATTGTAAGACTTGGTGTTATTTATTAAATTAGTTTTTCTCGATAAATAATATTGTTCATTTTATTTTATTAGGTTGACACGAAAGATGAGAAACCAATCGTAAGATTATACACAATGAAAAATCATGTATGTCTCAATACAGAAATTATGAAACTTGGCAAATGGTATTGGGAACTTTATTACGATATGGGATGTACAACTGATCAAGAGATTTTGCGTAGTAAGTCACAGAATTTTAGATTTATAGAATAGATAATTTTAATAAATACATGTATATATTTCTGAATATTTTAACCCTGTGTAGAATCAGGAGGTGAGAGACTTGTATATTATAAGATGCAAGACTTGATACTACCCTTAAAACAAGATATAGAAATGACTGTAGTATTATATGGAAATCCTTCAACTTTGTTCTGCATTCCAAATCTTCCACATTTGAAACGAGAGCTAAGAGTTATGGAGAATCAAATACAAATGTACATTGATAAAGTTACTTCTTCACCTTTTCATCCAAGTCCACGAGAATTGCATTTATTTAAAAAGCGTACGTTGTAAACTACAGATAAATATTATTCTAATTGACTCTATCTAATTGACAATTATCTTTTCGATTTTAGCTGGTGGAAAATGGATTCGATGTATGAAATTGGATCAAAATGGAAGTCTTGCAATTGATTATGGAACTCCACAACCTCTCAAAGGAAATATTATGAGATGTTTGCCACCAGATTTTTGTCATATTCCACCTTTTGCTGTTAGTTGTTGTTTAACAGGTTACAACATAGCATTTTATTATTTGACTAAGTAAACGTAAAGAATCTAATAAATATTTTTATTTAATTTTAATAGGTATTCCTAAAGATCGTACTCCTGAAATGAATGATGCCATTAAAAATATTCTGAAACCTGGAGCCACAATTAAATTCAACTTGTACTCTTAATCGACAGGATTGTAAAGTTTATATTGTGACTTGCTCTGATGTTACTGATGCGTAAGAACTTACTTAGTTTACTTCTTTATAATATTTTCATGTGGCTTAATAGTATTATTTTTGTCATATTTTGTGTAGATTAACTTCTCTCAAGACCCAGTAGACCAAATGAGTCGACAGTGTTATTAGTATTAGTTTCTTCATTTATCTTCATATTTGTCTATTATTATTACTTTTCAATTTTTGTATCGTAAAATTACAAAAAAAGTAAAGAACTTAGAAATTCAGCATTAATCCAATCGTTTAGTTAACTACTTCCTGTTATGTCATCTCATGTCTCATGATGATTCAACTCTCTTGTGCAGCAAAGTTACCCTGCGTGCAATTTAAGAAAAATCAGTTGATGCAAAATTACATCCTGATGTAATTTCAGAGTCTAAAATTCAGACGATGATGCATTGCATATATACTTTAAAAAAACGAAACAATATACATGCACATTATACTTCCATTTGCATATGCTTCTATAGCGTGTTGTATCAGATGAGGTCACCTTTTTAGCTTCCTTGCTATTCAGCATAACATGAAAATGTAGCAACTATAAATACTTTGATTAGTTCTAACTCAAACTCGGCTCCTTTTAATATAATTTTAACCTCACTAATAAAAAATATTTCAAAATGACTAGTAAGTTACTCGTGGTTGCTCTTTTGGTACTTGTTGCAGCAATTGCAATTAATGTAAGTCATATTTATTAGATTATTAAAATATCGATATTTTTTAATCTTTTTATCTATTAATTTACTTAGGCTGATGGAGAAGGCAAAGGAAAGAAATGGGGAAAGATGATGAAATGTAATGGAAAAGAGCTGAAAATAGACGCTTTTAAAGGAGTGATGCAAACATGTTTAAAGGAAGTGGCCAAGCCTGAAGATATTGATAATGAAGCTGAGGGCATGAAGAAATATGCCAAAGTTTTCCATAATATGGTATGCAAAAACACACTAAAATGAAATTATAAATTATATTTACTTACTTTTGTAATTTTTCTTACAAAATGTTAGTGTTTCCACATTTGCAAAATGAGAGAAAAGGGAGTTATTAAAGATGGAAAGTATGATCCTGAAGGAACTAAAGCTATGGTTGAAAAAGTTTATCCAGAAGAGAGTCGAGAAGCGATTATCACTGAATTTAATGCTTGTGGAACTCAGAATCGTAAGTCAATTGTATTTTAAAATAGTGTCACAGATTTATGAAATTCTATTTTTATATCTAGCTGATGCCATTACTACTGATGACAATTGTGCAAATGGAGCTGGTTTGATGAAATGTATTGGTGCTGCTCATATGAAGGTATAAATTCACATTAGTTCCAGAATTTGTACAATTTTAGTGTATGTACTCAGTTTTATGATGCATCTTGTTATTATTTTTAGGTATGTAAACCACCCAAAGAAGGAGAGGCACAGTAAACGCTTACACTTTTTTGTTCACTTAAAAATAAATTGTCCATTTGATTCCTAACTTCATTTAATTAATTAATATACCTCACTTATGTCAAAATAAATCTTCCAAATCAAAATAAAAGCATGTCGTTTAGTTAATTTCAATGCATCTGATTATTTTTTCAAACTTCTACACATATTTACACTTTTGCATGTTTTCATATTTATTAAGTAATCATAGCACATTATTTTATATAATGTTCATTGGTAATTTTTAGATATCGAACTGAAAGGATATATTTTGCATGCACGCACGCACGAAAAAATTAATTTTATATAATATGTCACCAAAAGGTCATTTCTTTCAGTGTATCAATCCATTTTTATCATCTTTAGAGAAGGTCACCTTATGAGCTTCCTTGTCTTTCATTTAGACACATGCTACTAACCAACCTCAATAAGACTATTGATTCTAATCATGAACATGAAACTATATAAATTCTCTCAAAATCTCATATTTCCACACTTCCAATTTTATCATCCTCTCAACTTAATTCATAAAAGAAAAAACTCATCATCATGGCTAAACTTCTTATCGTTACTCTCCTCGTAAATGCTACAATTGTTACTGCCAATGTAATAAACTTGAATATCATAATATTTAAATAAATCTAAAATTAATTTTGGAAATCTATCAATAGGCTCAGGATCAAATGAAATGTAACGGGAAAGACATGGATGCAGGTCCAATTCAAGCAGCAATGGAAAAATGTATATATAAATTCTCTCAAAATCTCATATTTCCACACTTCCAATTTTATCATCCTCTCAACTTAATTCATAAAAGAAAAAACTCATCATCATGGCTAAACTTATCGTTACTCTCCTCGTAATTGCTACAATTGTTACTGCCAATGTAATAAACTTGAATATCATACTATTTAAATAAATCTAAAATTAATTTTGGAAATCTATCAATAGGCTCAGGATCAAATGAAATGTAACGGGAAAGACATGGATGCAGGTCCAATTCAAGCAGCAATGGAAAAATGTATAAAGGTATGAAATATGAATAAAGAAAATATAAATTGGAAAAAATATTAATATATATTAATTTTAAAGGAGGTTGGAAAACCCGAAGATATCGATGCTTCTGCTGAAGGATTAAAGAAATATATTAAGGTTTTCCAAAAGCCGGTATGTCATAAGATTATTATAACTTTTTCAGAATTAATTGATTTTAAATATTGCACATAGTGTTTCAGTGCCTGCAAATTCAGAGAGTTAGGAATAGTCAACGATGGCAAATATTCCAGTGATGGCTCACGAAAAATGGCAGAAGTCGTTTATCCAGAAGAGAGTCGTAAATCAATAACCACTGAATTTGATGCATGTGGATCTTCAAACTGTAAGTTATTTTCATCTCATGTTTCGAAATTTTAATATATATTCTTATTTCAGCTGGCTCCATGACGGATGACAATTGCTCAAATGCACCTAAACTCATGAAATGTATTGAATCTGCCCATAAAAAAGTTTGTAAATAATTATTGAATTCAAATAAATTGTAATTTGGCAACTACTCCATTCTTGTTTAAAGTTTAAAATTAACTGATATAATTAAATTCTGACTTTATTTCCCTTTAGCCTTTGGTTTACGTTCTCACAATTTTTTTCCAAATTTTTTTTTGTGTATCGCAGTTTAACTTACAATTCACTGGTCTGCTGGTCACTTGATTTCTTTTACTAGATTTCTACACACGATTCATTAATATTTTTTTTAGATTCATTATAATTTAGCGGCTGTTTCTAAATATGTATGTAATTTTTAAGCGCTTATTGTCCACATTCTTGATTGTTCTCACAAGGAGGAGGATTAGAAGGAGTAACAGTCTCTTCAGTGTGTTGTTCTGATGATATAACTGATATTGACACTGATGGTTCTGATGATTCTACTACACTATTTTCTTTAGCATCACATTGTGACTGTACAACAACAGCATTGGGTGGTGGTGAAGATGATAATGGCTCAGAAACTATTGGCAAAGGAGCATCTTCTTTACTATCATTATTCTTATTAATAATAGCTGGCTTTTCTTGTTGCTCATGAGGTTCTGATAATGATGGTGGTGGTGTTGCTTGAAATTCTCCAAATTCTTCAACTTTAGTTGTAGAAGTATTAGCGTTCTCTGCTTCTGTTGTTAGTGGTGGTGCAGATGCAAAATTACCAAAGTCATCATCATCATTTTGATTAAACATGTTGGAGTGATTATCACCGCTGTTTTCATTAGAGTCATTGAGTCCATCAGAATTTTCTCTTCCTTCACATAACATTTCAAAGTCTACTTTTGCTTTACTCATGTCATGTATTCCACCACCGCCAGAATCTTCATCATCATCATCATCACTAAGTAAAAAAAAAGTAAATAAAAATCAAAGAGTTAGATTTTAAAATATTTATAATAAAATGGAAATTATATGAGAATAGTAAAGAAAAACTTACTGTTCAAATCCTAAATCTTCAACAAACTTTTGAAAGTCTGAAGGAGTGAAGCCTGCAATTGTACTCGAATTGTAAGCTGTCATCTACAAAAAAAATAATAAATCAATAATTATATAGTCACTTGACTATAAATTACACAATTAATTAAAAACTTACACCCCAAGCAATTCCTTCAGACTCATAATTAACTCCAGGCGTTACGCATTGCGCTCCTTGTGCAGGTGGATGTACTCCTCCCTTTAAATTATTTTAAAAAATTAATTATTAAATATTTAAAAAGTTAAATTATATTGGCAACTTACAAGTAGAGATTTCTCTAGAGATTGATAAGAATCAAGTGTATCGCAGTAAAAAGAATCCCAATCTTCATGAAAAGTAGGATTCTGAGTTTCTAGCTGAGCCATTAATTCTTTAATTACTCCATCACGTCCAGCACATTCTCCAATAACACTGGCAACTCTTGACAAATGACCACGATAAGCACTCTTTCCTTCTTTACAATTGAAAGCAGCTACCAATTTTTGGAGAAAGTCATATTCCAAAATTAACTACAAAATTCACAAAAACAAAATGTTTATTATTATGCCATTATTAATTGTCTTGTCAAGATTTTAATAATATACTATAATACTTACATAGTGAGCACTCTGTGAAGAGTTTGGTGATCTCAAAATGCTAATAAGTATTTTGGAGACGTAACGATGCAAAAAATTGTTATAAGGAAAGGCCCAGAATAAATCTAAAAGCTTTTGAAGTACACCAGAGGAAACGATGGCAGAGTCAACTTCTGAATCTGATAAAGTGAGCAAGTACGCTATAAAGCGAGCAATAGATAATCGCACGGAACCCAATGGAGGGCTTAAGTTGCCATAAGTAAGTTGCAATGATTCAGATGATGGTCCTTGTTCTAATAATGAGACCATAGCAGGCAATCGACGTAACACTGCATCACGTACTTCCGGAAGTAGTGACAACATCTTCGTTGCTTTCATCTAAAGGATCAACACCACGTCTAAAAAAATTAAATTAAATGAAATGTTATAATTTGAAATCAAACATTAGTAGTTTAAAGAAGAATAATATTCAAAAACTAACAAAACTTTTGAAAGCTCTTGCAAACTACAAAAAAAGTGTTGGAAGAAAAAATCACAAAACAATAACAACCAATCAAAAACAATTTAAAAAACTTGAAAAAAAGAAAGAAAAAAACTTACAACGATTGTTTGATGGGTCGTTTAGTAATTCCAAGAAGAGCTAAGAGCAACTCAAGTCCATTTGTTACAGAACTTGGCAATTGTGTTCCGTCCTCATCAAACATGACGTCCAACAATATTGCAATTGTTGTAGGGCTGTTAAGAAATAAATTATAAAAATACATTTAAATGATAAAAAAATCTTTAAATTTGTTTCTACACTTACTTGCGCAAGGCCACGAGAAAAGGATCGGCATCAGCTGAGCGATCAGTTGACGACGCAGATAAGTCGTCTCGAAAGGCAAAGAGCAAGTCACCAACTAAGCGACAAATATTAGTGTGAACGTCTGCATCACCACTATTTCCCATTCGACGAATTAATCGAGAAATAAAATCCTCTTTTTCAATCCATTGAAATAGATTAGATCTCATATCTTGACCTTCAACATTCATAATGAGCTTATAAAGAAAGTCACAAACGGCCGAAGTACCAAGATGAGTTAAGAGCCACTCAATTACTTCTACTTCACTTTGAAGATATAAGATCTCATATCTTGACCTTCAACATTCATAATGAGCTTATAAAGAAAGTCACAAACGGCCGAAGTACCAAGATGAGTTAAGAGCCACTCAATTACTTCTCCTTCACTTTGAAGATATCCCAGCATTTGAATTATATTTAGTTGATAAGAGTACCAATTCTATTTAGAGAGAAAACGAAATATACATTGACATATGATTTTCAATTCTTTCTTTTTTAAAAAAAGTAAATAAAAATTTTAACCTGGTCCAACTTCCTTGCTGATATTTCGCTAAGTACTCTACAAACGTAAGAAGCCAATAGAGGATTTAGAGGTGGACTAAAGTTACGAAAAAAATGAAATAATATTCTCCAGTAGAGTACGATCAGCTGCTATTTTCTCGGCAAAGGTGATATCTGCTGTCAATACTTCACAAACTACATTCGGAGTCTTGTACTGCAACTAATTAATTATTAACAGAATCAAGAAAATATATAATTAGTCATTAAACTTGAAATTAGATTTTATATTATTTTACTTACATTGACTGAGAGCTCAGGTGAAGGTTCAGTTGTAATTAAATTCAGCATTGAGGTTAAATTCTCCGGACGAAGTAAACTATTTAGAAAAATTAAATGTTCATAAATTACTGCGTTACCAGAAAATAATTTCAATGAATTATAAACTTACAATTCCAATAATTTCTTGTTAGTAGCTCGACACTCCTGTAAAACTTCATCTTGGTCCAAAATTGTTTCTAGTGTCGTGTCCTGCAGAATAAAAACAGGAAATAAATATGAAATAATTTCAGGACAAAAAATTAAAATGTGAAAAATATTTTTACCGCAGAATCGAGCAAAACGTCAATGTTGGAACTAGAGGAAACTGAACTCCAAAACATTTTTACTAACTAATTTCAATTCAACTATATATTTCTAACTAAATAATTTTTTGTAACTCTTTTTGTGTTTTGGGGAGTTTTTCTTTTTTTTTTTGACACTTTGCGGTCTACGCTTTTTTAATTAGAGTGCACCTAAGCTTAATATAAATATTGGACGAAATCACTTCCTATGAATAGAGTTGAACTGCATTAAGTGGCAAAGTCTTAGAATTTAATTAGCGTAATTTCAAGTTTTTATATTTTTTTTGAAAAAAATTTGGAAAAGAGGAAAATAAAGTTTTTTTTGCAGATGATGTTTTCCTCTTTTCATTTTTCGCACTAAAACTCTAAAAACTGCAACTCGGTCTTTTGGAGCGAAAATTCTTCTCAGCGCTAAATTCAAATTTCATTTCCAGATGAAATGAGAAAATTTTTCTGTGAAGAATTTTCTAAATTGATAATTGATTAGTAAAAAAAGACATATCGTCACTTGAAAATTAGTGTAACTTGCTAAAAACTTTGAAAACTACTGACTGACATTGAAATTCATATAAAAATTGACTGAAATTCCAACAACTTGAAAGAAACATTTCATAAGTGGGTGTGCGTGACTTTAAAAAAATTGAGACGCAATTTCAACAATCAATGCGATTTCCAACAAGTTTTTCGTTGTGGGATACTAGTTTGAGTCGTTTAACTCAATTAACAACAAGACGTTCTAATGTTGTAACTTGGTATTCTTGTGGCCCTACTGTTTATGATTCAGCACACATTGGACACGCTAGGTAAATTGATGATTTTTTAGATGTATTTAATTCCATCAATTTTTCTAGAGCTTGAGCTCTAAATAAAAAAAGAAAGATTTGCGCGTCAAAAAAATGNTTTTTCTAGAGCTTGAGCTCTAAATAAAAAAAGAAAGATTTGCGCGTCAAAAAAATGTTGTTGCATAACTAAAATCATCAAAATTGCATATACTCATCAAAACAGTTCGTTCATTCGGCAAGATGCAATTGGGCGTATTTTGGAGCGACTTCAACCCGAGTTGAAAACTATTTTAATTATGGGAGTTACTGATATTGATGACAAGATTATTGATAGAGCTAAGCAGGTGATAATAATTAAGATTTAAATTATTTTGAATTAATATGTAATATATAATATATTTTTTTTGAAACAGAAAGGAATATCATGGAATGCTTTGAGTCGAGAGTATGAAAGAGAATTTATTTCTGATTTGAATAAATTAAATGTACGACCACCAACTTTATATATTTTTTTTTTTGAAACAGAAAGGAATATCATGGAATGCTTTGAGTCGAGAGTATGAAAGAGAATTTATTTCTGATTTGAATAAATTAAATGTACGACCACCAACTTTAAGAACTCGAGTTAGTGATTTTATTCCACAGATTATTAACTTTGTTCAACATCTTGTAACTAATGGAATGGCTTATGTAACTTCTGATGGTGAGTTTTAAGAAAATATTATTTTATTGATTCGTATTATTATATTCTCTTGTTTTTTTAGGAAGCGTCTACTTTGACACAGAACATTATGGACGTTATGGAAAATTTTGTGTATCAGACACTTCATTTAGTACAGCTCGAAATCTTGATGGAGAGAAGAAACGTTCTATTCGTGACTTTGCCTTATGGAAAGGATGGAAAGGTTCTTCTTCAGAACCTTGGTGGTCATCACCATTTGTTGGAGAAAATGGCAAAGGACGACCTGGTGAGTTTAAATTAAAATTTTTATTATTTGTTATTTAAGTTATATTTAGAAATGAAATTTATTGTATTGTATAGGATGGCATATCGAATGTTCAGTAATGGCTTCAGAATTTTTTGGAAATACACTTGATCTTCATTCTGGTGGAATTGATCTTAAATTCCCTCATCATGAAAATGAAGAAGCTCAATGTTGTGCTAAATTTAATCAAGAGCAATGGGTTTCACATTGGATACATTTTGGACATTTACATTTTGCTGGAGATGATTGATAAAATGTCAAAATCACTTGGAAATACTGTGAGCATTCGAGAATTCTTGGATAATCATTCTGCTAATGTTTTAAGAATGTTGTGCCTTTTAACTCCATATAGATTGAGTGAGTCATGATTAATTTCTTTTATTATATTATATCACTAACACATCTTTGATTGTTGTTTAGATTTAGAATATTCAGCATCAACATTGACAGCAGCTTCCGGTTTCTTAGATAGATTACATTCCTTCTTATCTGATACTGAAGATATATTAAAAGGACGAATGCTACTCAACAGAGATCAAATTGATTGGTCATCTTTATGGACAGCACTTAACTCTAGTCAAGAACAATATTTCCAAAATCTTCGTAACTGATTTCAATATTTCAGCTGCTTTACAAATACTTGGAGCTTACATTACTCAATTTAATCGAGCCATCATCACATCTGCAAGCTCAAAAGTATCATCATCATCAACAGTTGATAGTGGAGATATGACTTTAGTAATGACATCAAAAGTTTTTGCTCAAGAAGCATTGGAAATTTTGGGTTTTATTGATGAATCATAACTTGGAGCTTACATTACTCAATTTAATCGAGCCATCATCACATCTGCAAGCTCAAAAGTATCATCATCAACAGTTGATAGTGGAGATATGACTTTAGTAATGACATCAAAAGTTTTTGCTCAAGAAGCATTGGAAATTTTGGGTTTTATTGATGAATCAACTACAGCAATACAAACAGAGTCTCATCATGATTTATTATCACCAGTTTTGGATGAATTAGTTGAGTTTCGTTCTCGTGTGAGGAATTTTGCTCTTGTTGCAGATGAAGTAATTTCATTTATATTAATTTTTTAATAGAATTTGTAATGTAAATTATATAAATGTATTAATGTATATTTTTAGAACGATGCTTCCGAGAGAAAAAGGAAAATGAGCGAACGAGCAGAGTTAATGAGAGCTTGTGACACAACAAGAACTCAATTGGCTAATTTAGGAATTATTGTAAAAGATCGTAGCACAAATTCTTCTGGCTGGACTCGTGCTTCTTCTACTACTACGGCTAAAACTGACTCAAAGAAGATCAAAAACAAATAAATATATTATTTTATTTAATAATTTATTTAATACTGTTATAGAGTTGATGTGTGATATATATGATGAAAATAAAATTGTATTTGAGATAAATAATTCTTACAAAAACTAAATATATTCATTCATGTTTATTTATTATGTCGTATTACT
>VCNE01002336.1:0-13034 GCA_009869805.1 Oncopodura yosiiana
ATAATCTGAAATTAAGTTGAAGTTGTATGAAGATATACGTACCCATTGCACCTATTGCATACAAATATGAATTATTATACGAAAAATTTAAAATAAATCTACTATAGTATAACCTGGTGCAAAATCAGGCACTGCAGAGGAGTCCATCTTGCTCATTGCATATCTACAAATAGATGATTATGAATAAAAAAACTTCTTAACATAATTATAGCATCTGTACTCTAATCCTCCAAAATAATCTTCAAAGTATGCAAGCATTTTGGCAGCTCTATCAGCACTGTAAGTTCCACCTTCAGGCATTAAATGTTTTAGTCCACATGTCTAAGAAACGAAAGATGATTATTAACTGATCTAATTAATTATATTATATAGTGTCGGCCACCTGAACAGGCTTCTTATAAATTCCAGTTGGTTCTTCATAGCACTCGAGATCACTCACGATAAGTGCTACAAGATATGTGACCATTGGTACTGTTGGAGCATATTGATCCCAATACCAATTAGTTGTGCCAGAACTAAAATTATGAAAATTATATATTAGATTTCTAACATAATTTGAATTAATTTATAAGTTACATAAGTGTAGAATTGACTAATTCAGTATTGCATAAGCTAGTGTAATTATCTTTTCTTCCAATTGTCACAGTGAATGTTGATTTATAAGTAGGCTCATCAAAACCTATGAATATTAACTTTATTATAAAAACTTTTCAAAATGGTTATATACTTTCAAATATTTTACATGGGAAAGCTCGCCTAGCTCCAAAACTTTGGAATTGAGTTGTCGCTAAATATCTGATACAATATTACAAAAGACAATTAATCAAAACTGGTTCAATTTATTCTATAATGCTTTTACATTGTATTTCCAGTATCTGGTTCCACATAACTAGAACGATATAATCCTGTAAGTTCCGTTGTTGATACAAAAGCAACATATCTAATTACAACACTGTAGTTACTTCCAGCTTGTAAATCTTGAACAAGACGAATAATGTAAAATTCTTTTTCAGAATCCGTTGTTTGGTCCAAAATTGAGAGCTCTTCATTTCTGTCTGTGTCTCTGACCTTCAAATTAATAAAATTGTAACATGATCATTAAACAACATACTATAAATTATAAAAATTACCACAACTGAATTATTGTCAATAGAATGAAGACGAGCATGAAGTGTAATATTACTAGTTTGCACAAGGCAAGTAAATGTTATTGTAACTTCACCAGGAGCAGTAAAACGCTCACCAACTTCTGGTTCTTCATCCAGAATTGGACGAAGTTTTATATCATAATGGTTCGGATTTAGTGTAGGTGGAATTCTATATCTTGGTTGAGGATTTTTAGATTCTATAGTTTTATAATTGTTAGAAGATGATGATAGTAGTGGAAAATCCGTCTCAAAATAATCAGGTGAAAATTGTAACGGAGGATTGATATTGATAGCTTCAGAAAGAAATATGAATATAGCTAACAAGAATAAAGATTTTATAGTCATTTTACTTATTGGGTTTATTCAACAAACTTTTAATTTATTAAACAGTCTATTCCTAATATATATATATATAAGTGCAATTATTATCATCAAAATTTTTTATCATGTCCCACTTTAAGTTTTCTTATCATTAATCATTGAGGTTAATTGATTTTGCCTTGATTTGCTTTTCATTCGTGTCTGCAAAATTTTCATGAAACAAAGTAAAAAAGAGACGCCACCATGAAAGCTGCGATTTAGAATTTGACAGCGGCAAAGTTTAAATTTCTTATCTCGTCATCATCTTTTGTCAACAGAAAAAAAACGTCTTGCCTTTCCAAAAAAAATCTGTTAAAAGAACCTGCAAAAATCACATTAAAATTTTTAAAAAACTTATAATATGGATTCAAAAAAAAATCTGTAAAAAGAACCTGCAAAAATCACATTAAAATTTTTAAAAAACTTGTAATATGGTAAGTCTAAAGTTTAACTTTAAGAATTGCATTATTTTGTTCACATTTGAAACAATTTTTGGTATTTTCTTGTAGGAAAATCAAGACCTTTTGGCTTCTTTGTTAAGGCCAATGGCATTGCCAGCTTCTGCTGCTCAAATACAAGTAGTAATTAGATCTCAGCTACCAGAATTCCAAAATCTCAATGTCCAAGAGATGTGTGACAGATCTATGACTTTTGAGGAGTTGCTTTTACGCCACAATGTAAGATTTTTAAATTTTATTTATTTCAATTTAACAAATATGTAATCCAAAAAATAATTTTAATTGTAGACCAGAATAGATGGATCAGTTTATTGCGTCAGATTTGGCAATAAGTTTGCTCACATCGCTCGTCCTGTAGATCTTTTTGTTCCAATTCTTAGAAAGCTTACCCAAAAACGGACTAGCTGCTATATTGACAAAATTGCTGATTTGGAAACTGGAAGAGAAACACAAGCCATTGGACCAAATTCCGAGATTTAGGGTTGGAAGTAAAAATAAGACTTTGAATGAAACTCGAGGAGCAAAAAGAACAAGAGTTGATGTTGTTGAAGAAAGACAACAGCATGTTGTTGATAATGAAGAAAATAATAATAATGGGTCTATTGGTGCTGAAAATGAGCAAAGAATTAATAATAATAAACCTATTGTTATTTCTCATGATATTCCAAGTCAAAACAATGATAATAATTATAATCGTCAGCAAGTAGTAGAAGTAGGTTCATCCACAGGTGAATTGGAATTGAGAGTTAATATTCCAGTCGAACGTCCCAACAATAACAGAGAAAAAGAACAAGAGAATGTTGTAATTAAAGCTGAAGATAATGCACCAAAAAATCGTCGTAAATCTGTAAAAGTTCTATATCAACAAAATAATCAGGAAATTTCTTCACAAAGAAAACAACAAAATGATTTAGGAGTAATTCCTCCTTCTCTACCACCAAGAAAACAACAAAATGATGTAGAAATAATGCCTCCTCCTTCTCTACCACCAGTTAATTTTTTTCCTCCACAACAACATTTCAATGTCAACAATAATAATCGTCAAAGAACTGAAACTAGTGCTCCTCCAAGTAATAACAATTTCGCTGCAAACAGAAGACAAACTGTGAATGTAAACAGACTTGACAATGTTGTTTTTGATGATGATAATGATGCGTCGATGGTTTCTGTTGTAAGTTTTATTTTATATTGCTTTTATTTTGTTGTATTTTATATTGTATCGATTTAATATTCAACAATGATCTAATAATCTAATTAGAAAGTAATCAATATCAATAACTAATACTTTTTGCAGGAATCGTCTGCTACACAAGCACAAAGCAGTGACGATTTGTTTCACTTTGTTATGGCACAGATAGAAAAGATTCCAGCAAAACATGTAAAAGAAAAGATTATACACGTATTATTTTTTATACGCTTTATTATTTTAATTTGAATTCTTGTTAATTTAAATTTTAGATTTATGCTATGCAGCAAGAATTGCATAATGTGAGGAATAGACAAAGAACTTTTCATTGGAGTCGTCATGCACCACTTACAAGGTGATAATATGTCAAATCAATGGATGCCATTTGATTTAAAAACTAATAATTTTATATCATTTTCTTTTCAGTTCAGCATTTCTTTCAACTCTCGGTCCTCGTCGATGATAATAATGAACATAAAATCATAAAATATAAAATATATCTTCCATTTATTACTCTCTAAAAGATTAGTTAGATAATATTTCTTGACCTTTGTTTAGGATATTTTTATAATCTACCTATTGTTTTCTTATTTTATATTTATTTCAATTTATATGCTTATTTTCATTATTACAAATTATTACATTATTACAAACAAATTATTTATTATTAAAATAATACGAAAATGTTGCAAACATCGATCAATTGTATACAAAAGTAGAAATATAGCATAAATTGTTTATAATACAAAAAAAAATCTGTCAAATTTTTTATAACTAATAAAATAACTGTTTATTATAAAAATAAGTTCACGTCTATATTTAAAATAAAACATGGAAAAACTTTGTATAAGATCGTGAAAAATGGATTCACAGATTAGGAATACAAGTACTAAAGGCATAAATGACATAATCTGTTTAAATTCTTGTAAAAAGTCTCTTTTTTGACTAATTTTATATATTAACAAGATAGGGTAGTATTATGTTCAATGTAAAAAGAAATTTTCATAATCATCAATAGGACTAATATTTTTAGTTACAATTGTCATGAGCAAAGTAATTTCATGTAAAGCAGTAGAAATTAATAACATTACTGATAAAGTTGTCTATAACTATGAATAGAGTAAAAAGAAAATTGTCGTTGACCTATTCAAAACTGTATAAAGAGATCAATTAAATTTTTGCACATGGATGACATTCAAGGGCAAACTATTTACATATATACGTAAATCTTCTCACAAAAGTTCATCAAATTTTTTCAGACTTTACGATTTCAATCAAAATGTGTATAAAGTACCGGCAGTAGGAAAAAGTTGTGTACAATGGACAATATATTGTTTCAAATAAGAAAGTAGGTAGGTAGAAATGTAATGTATGTAGCATTTGCGTGTCCAAAAAACTGATTTAGTTTCCACACACTGTCCTATACCTAAATGTATATTCTTGTCTTCACGCACTCCTTCCCTGTAACATTTTCGTCAATTTTTACCACAAGTACTTTTAGTAATGAAGATGTATTTTACTCTCTTCTGGTCATTATTTTAAATTTCATCCCTAATAAGATTATACAGAGGAGTGATTTGAATGATTTCAAAATTGCGAAAGTTGTGTCTGTATAAGACAATCTTTAAGAGGAAAGGTCACAGTTATTCTTTTTTACAATTTAGGTACACCGTAACGTGCAGACACACAGTAATATGTACATTAAATTTTCTCAAGGGTAGATTACACCGTGTAACTAATTGAATCGGGTGTATTTAAAAATGTTCCAGTAGAATAAAATACATAATTATTACCATCATTTTAATTTTATTATAACAATATATATATATATGACTCTCCAACTCTTTAAAAGGCTTGAGCATACGGAAGCATTAAGCGCAATTTAATTTTAACGTTTGGCAGTACTAGGCTTCTTGTGAGCAGTTTTACCTGACAGACAGATAATTACTTTATAAATTAAATTGTACTTTTTAGTAATCTTTTTTTGTAAAATAACTGTATCTTTAGAATTTCATATAAAATAAATAAATATGAGCTGGTCAGCTACTTTTGGACTTGTGATGTTACTCACTCGTTGTGTATTAGCATCAGCAAAAGAACTTGATAATAGCAATAATCAAAATAGTTTTGTTGGTGACGTCAGTGACATTAGAAGCAATAATCATTCAATTTATAGAGATCCATTACATGATTGGGAAGCAGATATCTTTATTAGAAAAGGTATGAAAGAAATATATAAATAAAGTACTATGTAAATTCCTAAATTGAAATAAAATATAGGATTCCCGTATTATTTGAGTGGTCACACAAAAGAAGGACTTCCTGTTTGGGTACTATTATTATTTTATTATTACTTTATTTATTTATTTACGTGTCAAATTATTCGTAAAACCGAAGGTGGCTGAATTAGGACAGTGGAACATGAGAGGCTTAGTAGAAAAGCGACCAGATTTAATGGACCAATTTGATAAATATATTGATCAATTAATTTACTTTGTGCTCCATTCTCTAAAAGAAGCTTCTACACCAGAGAAACCAATTGACTCTTACATTATTATTATTGATGCTGATAAATATGATCTTACTCAACTTACTCACATTCCAAGTAATTTTATACTAACTTTTTGCATAGTATTTCCTTATCTATAATGTGTAATAATATATAATTTTTTAATTTAGCAATTAATTTCGACTTGAAAATGATTAAGAAGGTAGAACCAACAGCTAAAATTCATATGCAAAAGGGATTTTTTATCAATAGTAAGTCAATCAATGTTATTGTGGAGTAAATCCAAATGACTGTATTTATTTTTTTAGTGAATTTTGTTGCTGAAAACTTCTGGGGATTAGCCAAGCCAATCTTTGGTACATTTGTAGAGCGTTTCCAATCATTTGGTACTAAACAAGATGTTTGGAAAGCTGCTTTATTAAAAGACATTCCCAAATCTGCTTTAATTGAAGCTTATGGCGGAACAAGAACTGCTCCTGTAAAAATATATGGCTAGATTTATAGTCATATTTCTGTCACTTTTTTATACAACAATCTATCTCTGCATATATTATATAGCAATATTCATGTAAATTTTTTATTCTATCCACCTATAACATGTACCAACTCTCTAATAAAATAGCTTTATGAATGAATGATCATGTTATAATTAATTCAGTGAGTATGTATAACGTCATCATATCTTAAATGAGGAAAGAATAGTATGTGCGTAATTCTGGTTTCTGGCTGGAATCAATTCAGGACAACTTTTGTGACGAAGTTGTTTTAGCCTCAAGACATGGCCAAAAAAGTTTTACTTGGTAAACTCCACTTTGTAGTTCTTGGTAAACTCTCTTGATTGTACATTTATACAGCTGATTCTTTCAACTTGCTTGTCACTATTGCATAGTTGTTCACCTTTTATGGTTATCTTAATTTATATTTCTCACAGAAATTAAAAGTGTACAAAATGAACTGCCTTCTACTTACTGTTATTTTAGTAATAACAATTTTTCATACAAGTTTTGCAGCATATCCAGAGCTCTCCAGATTTGATATAAACGTAAGTTGTACATATATGCAAATCTTTTTTGTATTTCCATTTCATATCGCATATAATTTGTGTTTCAAATATATAGAATATGAACACAACACTAATGGAAACTTTTCGAGCAGATTATTGGATTAGAAAAAATTTTGTATATTATTTAATGGGGTATGAGGAACGTGACAATTTGCCCGTATGGGCTGCAGAAAATGGTAAGGAATTCGAAAATTCTCAAGAATCAAGAAATTTTTAATAAAATAAAAACATCTCTGGTAAAATCTTCAAATAGGCCGTTGGAATTTTAGAAAACTAGTCGAAGAGAGACCCGATTTGATTGGAGAAGCCGACTTACATTTCCAACAGTTAATTTATAATATTAGAAAATCTATACTCGAGAAAAATGCTACAGAGTATATTGCAGTTGCAGATTCAGAAGGTTAGAAGTTAAACATTTTATTATTTTCCATGTGTCAACAACTTATTAATATGTAATATTTACACAGGATACGATATAAACCAATTTCTATCTACTAGAGGTATAATATAAGAATTAACATAACTATAAAATGAAATAAATTAAAGGATCTAATAAAAATATATTTGATTCATGTAGCGACAACATACGCCTTAAAGATTCTTGGATGGTATACACAACTAGCTAACAAATACGTCAGAACAATTCATATGATAAATCGTGAGTTAAACATATTATGAAATTTTTTTTTATGAATTAAAGTAAATAGATTTTTATATGGTAAATTGTTTGAATTGTAGTAAATTACTTGGGTGAACAATTTTTTCAGCTTTCAAAGCCAGTACTTGGTTCAGTAGGATCCAGAATAGAAGCATTTGGAACTAACCAACGTAAGTACTCCGTAGTATATTTTAATTATTTTGTAATATGTACTTGAATGTGACATATAATAATAACGCATATTTTTAATAGAGAAATGGAAACCCGTTCTTCTGAAAAATATTGGACCTTCAACCTTGTTGAATATTTATGGAGGACAACGTAGGAAACCTGTAAAAGTTTATGGCTAATTTGTTATAAATAGTTTTTAAAGTTTTTTTTTACAATAAATTGATTAGACTGTGATGTGTACAATGCAACAAAAATAACACAGAGTCTTCATTTACTCAAAATGTAAGTTAGAAGGAAAATTGTGCAAAACTTATTATTTCTTCATCTTATGCATCATTTTCTACATTTCACATCATTTATGAAATTGGACCACTTAGCGAATTATGTTCTTATATCATCTTGCATAATAATATAAAATCCTCAATCAAGAAGGAAAAGACGACGACACATTTCATAAGTCAGTACTAGATGTAAAGAACAGACTATATAAAAGTTACTTCTTCTATAGCCAAAATGAAGAGGATTATAATTTTAGCTGTTGTTTTATTTGTGTCAACTTTTGTTATTGGAGTAGAAGAAATGAATGATGATGAAGAAGAAGCATTATTTCTTCAACATTATTCTGAAAAGTTTAAAAATGTAAGTCAAGTGAGAATAACTAGAAATCCGTGCTTTTTGATAAGAAATATTATTTTAATTTTTTTTCAAGGTTTACTCAAATCCACTAGAATATTGGGATCCTGATCCTTGGCTAACAAGTGCATTTCCTTACTATAAATCTGGTAATTTGCTAACATTTGCATGTATAGATAAAATGATTAATTTGACAATGTTATTTTCTAAAGGTAAAGACAAGAATGGAGCTCCAAGTAAGAAAGCTTAAATATTTTTGTTTAAGTTGTTAATGTTTATGCTTATTATATTATACAAGTCTGGATAGCAGAGCTCGGGAAGTTCGACATTAGAACTGCTGTTGAAACTAGATCTCCACAAGACAAAAAACTAATGGATAAATATATACGACAATGGATTTATAATATTATAATGGACGTAAAAAATTCAAGTATTCCTGAACTTAATGTTATACTTGATGCAGAGGAATATAGTTTATGGCAACTTTCTTCAGTTCCAAGTAAATTCACATTGGAAATTTAGTCATAAAATATATTATAATAATTATTGTCTGTAGCAATAACATTTCTTATGAAATGTATCCGATGGGCTCAAGCAGTTGGAGAAACATATCTGAAGAAGGCATACCTTGTCAATAGTAATGTCTAAAAATTTTCTAAGTTAATGGAAGCATTTCCAATTTAATTACACATTTGTCTCATCTTACAGTGAACGTATTTGCTCAAACTTTCTTTACTTTAAGTCGTCCACTTTTAGGTGAGAAAATTGGATTGTAAATACATTTATTTATACCCAAGTGTAATTAATTAAAACTCTAAACTAAAATATAAATAGGAAACATAATGGATCGTTTGGAAATCGTTGGAACCAATAAAGACAAAATATGTACTACTTTATTAAAGGATTTACCTAAAGACCAGTTAATGCCTTGGTATAATATTATGTTTATTTGACATTCTTTTAATTGTATAATAATAAATTTCTATGTAATCAAATTATAGGTACTGTGGAACACTAAAAGCACCTGTAAAAGTTTATGGATAAAAAAGCTTTGGGATTTGTCAGGCAATTGAGAAAAAAAGTATCATTTACGTTTTGATCTGTAATGATATCATCATTGATAATAAATTAAATTGTCACAATTTTTGATTCCCTTTCATCGGACCATATATTTTTCATCATCATCAGCTCATATAATGACATTAAAAATCTCAGCTATTACCCTGAAATAATATTATTTATTTGGCAGAATAATTGACAAATCCTCAAACTTGACAATACTTTAAATACACACTTCATCACTATTTAAGATTTTTATGAATATATACTATAAATAAAAGTAATAAAAGAACCTAGGAAAACGTAAACTGCTCATTAAGAGTTGAAACAAACTGGTATTTTTACTTGATATTCTATTATATAACTCTAATTAGTACGATAGGATGTTGTGATAACTAAAGTGAAAAAGACAACTTCACAACCTTCATCCTTCTTTTCTTTATATTTATTGTTGTGACACTGTAAACCAACACGTGTAATTTATTTACTGTTTTTATGTTCAGATTTTACACATTTTACATGACATAGTNTTGTGACACTGTAAACCAACACGTGTAATTTATTTACTGTTTTTATGTTCAGATTTTACACATTTTACATGACATAGTAATCCAATTTTGTGGAATTTAAATTGATACTATACTGATTGACATTAGTGTGTATAGTAAAGCACTCAACGGAAGGAAGTTAAAAATTGTATAGCAAAGACTCTACTAACTGAAACTGTATTATATAAAAGTCTCCAAGTTGTTGAAATGGCCATATGCTCCATTTACTATGAATATTATGAGCAGTTGGAAAAGTTTTGAAGTGCATTTTTAAATAAACAGAAAGCAAACCATTAAATATTTAAAACCATATGGAATTTTGGTTTTATTAGTTACCCAATATTTGTAAAGCAGTAAATCATATTTTTGTTGCTACATATTATGAGTCTTCAGAATCTAAAGAATAAATAATTTTACCATCCAAAAATGATCAAGAAAAATTTCAGTGCCGTCTTACTTCATCAATAGCATTTTCCTATGTTCAAAACCGTTCCTTCATGAAAACTTGAAAACTCTCATGATTTTGGCTTCCTCATATGAAAATCACATTGTTTCATATACAAGGTTTAATTTAATCACTAATGAAGGAGGTTTAAATATTAACTTTTCCATAATTCACATACCATGCAATTATATGCAGTAGTCTTCTTTTCTTCTCTTCCTTCTTGACAGTAGCATTAGTATCTTATATTCAGTATAAAATGTACATGATGAGAACTAAAGTGTATTTACATGTAGTAACTTCAATACTTCAGTCAGATATACTTTATACCAACCTCAGTAAGTTTATCTATCTCTCCCCCTTCTCTGTGTTGTTGGTAAGAGAGTAGTTTTGTATATTTTGTTACTTATACTACACTAGTAGATATTGTACAACTGTCTTATATAAAATAGTATATACTCTGTTGTGCATTTTGCTTTTGCTCCAACATATTTTCCTCATTTTATCATCACAAGAACCCTATGCCATTGCCTTAGTACAAGAGAGAACAGCAGTATCCAAAGAGTCGTTCACCACAACAGTTTTGGTAGTCATTGCTGCATTTTGTTTGCCGAGTTGTGCAAGAGAAGAAGAAGAAGATCACATCACATTTTGAATTGAGCAGGAAGACAGAAAGGAACTCTCTTTTTTTACCAGAGAGTATTATTTTATACTTTATAACCATCAGCCGGATGAACCTCATCGTTTCATCAAAACAAATTTATCCTTTTACTAAATAATAATTCTTCTTGCTCAAGTCAATAAGAAGATTATATAAAAATATTCATATATAAGACTAGTCACAAAATTTCCTTCAACACAAAATTGCCTTGTGACATTTTTTTCAGTCAAAAGAAATTAACTTTTATTATCAAATCTGTCTGTCTACGATAATCTTGTACATTTATATACAAATCTGTAGTGTGACACTTTAAAGTGCTTATATTATAAATTGACAAGAGAAGAGAGACGAGAGGACGATAAAGCCAAGTAAGTAAAAGGAACATTATTCTTTTTTTCTCTGTGATTTCAATTAAATTCACTTTGGTATTCATCAGACGTAGAGAATAATTCTGTCAACCTAATCTAAATTCAAAGAGTGAATGATATTTAAAGAGCTAGAGAGCAATTCACGCTGTAATTGGCATGACATGACTCTTATCATTCTTAGACTTCAATTGATAAGCATTTTTAATTAACTTGAGCCAATTGATATAAATGTACAGCAAGACGAAAAATATGTAGTAATACTAACTAAGCGGCATTGAGTTTATTTCTTTCGTCGATCGATCCAAACTAAAAACATTTACACTATTGAATACACAAACAGCCATTAAAATTTAGCGTAGTTTGCCAATTTAATGTCTACACTTTGTTATTGTTTCGGCTAATGACGTAATATGTTGAGTATACTATACATATATCGGCTATAATGAAACAAATCCTTTGTTTAATTCCCTCTCTATGTTTAGACAATTTGGACGTTTTTTTATTTAATTTCAAAACAAACATTGACAACAGCGTAGCAGCCTACTTTTCTAAGCTAAACTAAATCTAAAGCCAATAATAATAGACGTAATATTTTAGAGCTTAGTTGATAAATCATAAAGTAAAAGTTATATAACATTGTGGTTTTTTTGTATTTTCTACATTATACATTTGTGTGGTCGAGAGTTCTTCGCTTGGTTTTTGGTCAAAAAGGAAATTTTTACTTAGTCAAGTCAGGAAGTGAATTGGATTTTGCTTATGGGAAATTCATTTAGCTGACTGAGAGTTTCTTTAGTAGAATATATATACGTGTAACATGAAGCTCTTGTTGGATTAGTGCATTATGTAGTTTAGTAGTTAGCTAGAAGCTAAGTAGAAAAGTGAACAAGTGAAATTGCAATTTGTATCTCATGTAATATGAGACAACGTGTGCACTTTTAATATAGTTTACTTAACTGTGGCTGAAATGAACTAGAGATAATATAATTTCGCCGCACCAAAAAGCTTCTACTTCTTCATATATATATAAGAGTAATTTGAATGCTGAAGACTTGGCTAATGTTCATAACATTTCATAATCAAATCTCTGATCAGTATATAACTCTTAAAGCTTGAGTTGAGTAGCTCATTGCTGCATTAGTGAATGAAATAGAGAGAGAAAAAAAACCTTTTTAATTATTCAACCTCGTCATTCACCAACTTGTGCAACTATTCTATAGTACTACAACAGTAAATAATTGTAAAACGTTCTAAGTGTACTCTGTAAAGAATACAAATATGAAATACAAAAGAAATTTATTCATTTAGCTGAGCAATGCTAAAAGTTTTCTCACGACCTATGTCACTTATGACTGACAGGAGTGACGTGAAGGATAGAATTGAGGATGCATAATAATAAAATATTGCAAATAGTCACCACCATCAGCATAATGATTATATATGAAAAATGAAAATAAAAGCACAATTATTATTATATTGCACGTGAGTTATTCTCTCTAGTATACAAAGTAGTTATGTCATTCATATTGAATGACATAAGAAGACAGTAAATAGAGAACTCAAAGGAATTTTAAGCCGACGAGACTTCTACACTTTACTATTACAAATATAATTACGCAATGCTCTACTCTACTCTACAACAACTCTCTTTTTTATATCTCTCTCTCTTTATGAACCTGTTGCAGTTTTATAACTCTAAACTCATCATCATCATCATATGATATTCATATCACTTTATATATTCACTTGTTGCAAATGCCATCTTAATTAATA
>VCNE01002337.1:0-10882 GCA_009869805.1 Oncopodura yosiiana
CTTTCTTGATACAAATGTACATAAGATATTGAAAATATGCTAAAAGTAATTGTACAATATTATTGACGAAACTCAATGTATATGAAAGCCAATACTACAAATTGTTGTACATTAGATATTTTAATGCTGGGCACAATAAAAATTTAGCTTTTCTCCTGAAGCTTACTTATCCAATGTAATTTGTTTTTCCATAACTGGACACATTGCTTAGGTTCTCTATACTTTGTACTGCTCAATTTTGTCATTACTGAACAAAGGTAAGCAATTTATTGAAATATGACTAAGCATTGGTCAAGTGGTAAGATAATTTGAGACTATCACGCTCTCCAGTGTAATCAAAGTATGAAATATATAACACATAATATAATTCAATAACTTGATAATTTTGAACGTTTCTTTTGCATGGAACTCTATCAAATATCTAAGAAGCCTTACTTTTTCAGACAGCGTTTTTTTTTAGCAAGAGACAAAAATTATTACTAGGGCCAATGACAAACAGACGACCCAAGGACAAGGTAAAAAAATAAATCCATACTATAGCAATTTTGTAATTGTTTCACCTCTAATTCAATTAGGCTAATTTCACAGTTGCCTGTAGAATATTGTCGTCCAATTTTGATGATCACTAACTCACATAAGTTACCTCCAATATAATCTCACTACACGACTGTAAATTTTTTATGTATTAATAACTAGTACTTCTCCTCTATGCATGATTATGATTACTATATTAATAATATTCCACTACATATGAATGCAAGCATGAATTTCTCAATGAAAATAAATTCAAAAATAATACAATCAACAACAATATTGTATATAAGATGTAACTCACTAATTTATTACAATTAGTAGTACAGATGAACCTTGATATGACACTCATCAAAAAAACACAAGAGAATACATTTTTTTGCATCATAGTATAGATATGTAGTAAAACTTGTAACTTTGTCTCAATATTTTTTTCTCTCTTCTTCATTCACTCATTCATTCTTTTTAAAATAGCAGAGCAGCACAAAATAATCTAACTTGAAACTTAACAGCAATAATAATTACAATATTAGCAACAAAAAAACACAATATAGGTTTTAGTACTAGTAGTAATATATATATATAGTACAAGTTATATAATTCTACTAATTAAATTATTAGTTAATAATAATACAGTGTGTATATAATGTGTTACTGTTACACTTATAAATACAGATCATAACAATATTATTTTTCAGACAACTAAAAACAAAGGAAAAAACTTTCAGTTTGGTATTGAGCATTTTTTGCGCATGTGCGAAGATTAGAGAACAAAGGAATCCTTTGTTTATACTTCCTTTGTTCTCTTATCTCCGCATTTCCGCGCCTTTTCTTACCGACGCCATATTGAAATATTTTAAGCAATACTTTTGTGAAATTATAATTAGTGTAATTATTTTAGTGAGATATTGGTGTTTCATTATCCATCTCTTTTACAATTATTTTTTTTTTTGTAAATTGACTTGAGAATAATGTTAATTACAATAATTGTAAATGAAACAAATAAATGAATGTTGTTAAACGTCTTCATTTTAATGGTGATAATTAGGAAAAAAGTGTTAGTTAAATATTGTGGTAAATGGCACAAAACAAAAATAAATGTGTGTGTGAGCTGAGAATGAGAAATATTACAACAATGGATTAAATATAAGCTACTTAAATGAACTTTAAAAACAAAAGGTAAGTAAATTAATTAAATTGTCTATTCTTCTATAATATAGCTCTGTACATTATTTATAAATCATCAAAGCAGTTTTAAAATTAGTATTGATTACTATATATACTCTTTGTTATATAAATTAAAATATTATTATAAATGATGATGGTTTTTTTAATGAGAACATTGTCATTTCGTATATATTTCGTTATTTTTTCCTCTTCTCTCCAGCTACCTAAACTCAATTTTCTAGTTAATTTTTTAAGCTACCTAATATAAACAAAAAAAACCTGCCATTTACAGACATATGAAAATGAACTAAATTAATTTCGACTATCAACTGAACAATATTACAAATTCATTTATATATTGCTGATGCTAATTGTTACCTTTAGTCTAATTGTCTTATATGTATATACAACAAAAATAACAAAATTGAAATATGATTTTCTATCAGTTGTGATGATATTGAATATTTGTATACTGGGTCATGTCACATGAGAAGAAAATGGTTGAAGCAATTAAATTTCGTTGTTGCAATTAGTATATGGCACCTAATTATTACAAATAAATAAATGGCTAATTACTGTCGCTGTCTGTAATAATGTGTATACCTCTGTTGTTATTTTTTTTGACACAATTTCTTAAAATTGGAATGAACTTTTCTAGAGAGAAAATTGGCAAAGGAAGTGACATGATGAGAGCTTTAACTATATAAACTAGATTGTAAAGTGAGACCAAGTTTTTTGGTAGCAGCAGCTCTTAATTATTAACCTCGCTGCCAAATAAACTGAAGATAAAATGCAAAATGTAAACGTTATTATTGGCTAAGCAAAAACATTGTTGTAATGGTATATATTGTCATAAACAGCGCAATGTTAAAATCATAGTGGTTAAAATATTCATTTCTGTTAATTAAAAAAAAATCATTGGCTATATATATATATACTAGTAGTTAAATATTTTTAAATTGACCAGTGAAAACAAATTAGTAAAAATTTGCTCACTTCTCTCTCACTCTTTCCACATTCATTCCTTAGATTATTTTATATAGCTTATTGTACGTGTACATTTCTAAATATAATTCTAAAACTCTAGCTAATAACTCTATTAATTATACAATAGTTGTAATAATAGTATTTAGTAGTTAAGATAATAGGAATATCACACACTTCACTTTTTTTTAATAGATGTACTTTCTTGATAATAAAATTGCTATTATATTTCTCTTTGCATTTTCCCCATATTGGTTATTAGTTTTCTATCCCCCTTAACTCAATACTTACATAATATCTTTTTTTCTTACTATATAATATTGTATTTTTGTACATATTGTACATTTTGAAATATTATTAATTATTATTACTTTCTTCTTGAACTCTGAAAGTGTTTTTATCGTATATAATAATATCTTACTATGTATAAGCTATATATATATAATCTTAATAGTAGAGTAAATACATTGTGTTTTTGTATATAATGTCATCATAATTTAGATTTGTTTATATATGTACAATGTACAATAATTTTCTTGTCTCTCCCTCTCGCTTTTTCACTAGTTTAATAATTTCTCTATCTTAATAATTAATGAGCGCTACAGAAAGTAAAATCTTCAGAGAACATTTTCCGTGTTGTAGTCTTCTATACTGTGATGAAGAGAGCTCTAAAATAATATTAATATTGTTTCTGTACTTTTCGTCTTCTTGAGAGAGAGAAAAAAGTGAAGATGAGAGAGAACTTGTAGATGAAAATGATAGCCTTAGCGTTTAAATTCTAAATAACTCTATTGAATAAATGGCTTAGTTGCTCATCAGTGACCTAGTTGAGTGGCACCATGACTTACACCGTGTGGATTTCCCTATTAAAATAAAATAAGAATTAGTTAAATATATGTATTAAAGATATTAAAAAATTAAGTAATTACGGGCATTGGTGGAAAAGGTAAGCCATGAGGTGGTGCTAATGGATGTCCAATTTTAGGTCCATCTTCAGCTTTCTCTTCTTCCCTTCTTTTCAGACATGCAGCTTTAGGATTCAGATTTCGTTCTGTAAAGTCAATAAATAATTATAGAGCATTGTTGAAATTTTTTAATGAGTTTAAAAATGTACTCTAATAGTTATTATTACTTACCTCTGACTTGTTGCTCAAGCTGCATAATAACTTCTACAGCCATATTTAAAATGCCCAATTTGGTCTGAGGTTTGTCCGACTTTAAATGCTGCATGCACATTCTACCTAACTCTTTTAATGCTTCATTAATGTCACGAATGCGAATTCTATAAAAAGAAAATATCAACACATTAAAAAAACTCATTTAAGAATTAATTATATATAATATCTCACCTTTCTCTAGCATTATTAGCTTGTCTCCTTTCCCTTTCTCGTTGTAATTTAGTATCAGGATTCATATCCTCGTCATCATCATCATCTTCTTCGTCTACATTGCCACTACTACTGGAAAAATGCGGAAATTGTCAAAAAAACAAATATTCACCTCTATAAAATCCTTTTTTAATACAAAATATATTAATTTAGTAAATAAACTTGTTTATTAGTACCGTCGAGAGCGTTTGGCTTTATGACCAATAGAGGAAGTAGATCCAGTACTCGCACTTGCTGAACTGTCATTTGAACCGAGTCCTGAAAGATCTGTCTTTACATTTACAGCTGAAGCATCTTTTCGTTTTTCTGTAATGGCAGAGAGAAAATATGAATATTAATATTATATTATTATATCACTACTCAAAGTCTTATGTAGATACTTACTAGATTTGGCAGAAGGTGGATTGACTCTACTATCATGTTTGAGACGATCTGTAGAGTCATCAGCGGAAGAATGAGACGGGATTGGACCATAAGTTTGCGGTGTGCCTCCTACAGAGCTACCATCAGCATGTGGACTCTGTTTTTTGGAAAAACCACAGACTCAATGTTAGAAACATCATTATATATTAATTATCTCTCATCAAAATCTTTGAGAAGAGCTAAGTGATTTATGAGAATGTAGTCATAAGGAGAATTTTGACATTTTTATCATATTCCCATTACAACATGAAACTAACTAAGAGAAGAAACATCTGTAAATGTACTATTTCTTCTAGAAGAGCAAATTACTAATTTTCTTCTCTCATTTTATCTGAGATAAACAGAGAAATGAGAGTACTTATGAATTATGAAACTTACAAGGTGTGACTCAAGTGGAGGTGGATAGCCAAGTAAACCATTGGAATGTTGTTGAGCGGCTAGGTGAGTTGGAACAGTCATTCCATGGAAAGACGGATGCGGACTTTCCGCATGATTTCTCAATACATTGATGGCATCATCTAATCGTTCTTCCATCCTTGAACCCTAGAAACAATATTTATTACAAAATTAACACTTTTAAAAATAATTTTTCTTCATTGGACTCTCATATCACAAAAAAACGTCACTAATAAAAAAAACTTAAAAAGCAAAATAAAAAAATATAAATACCTGAATACCAATCTGCTCTCTTAAAATACCAATGGCTTCATCTAACTGTTGTTGTTCTGGCACAGGCTGATTTTATTATATATTTTAGTAAATCAAAATCAAGGTGGGGGTAAACCAAAGAAAAACAACAAAAGCAAAAACAAATCGTCAGTAAATCATAAAATAAAAATAGCCTTATATAAATGTATTAATAATGAAGCAATTGACACATAGATTCAAAAAATAATGAAGAACTGACATACCTGGTTAAGTGGGTTACTCATAACCATATGTAAGGCTCTATCTGGAAAACCACCAGGAGGAGAAGTGTGATTGGCAGGTGTAAATGGTTGACCACTTGTTCCCCAAGAAGAACTTGATGTAAGTGGTGGAGGTGAATTCACTGGAGTACAAGGACTAATATTCCAAAAAGAAAAATTATTAATATGGGGTACTCTGCAACAACAATAATTAATTAATATAATCATACCTGGAACTACTGGCACTATGATCTGTAGGATATATCGAAGCCAAGGCTTTGCCAACAACTGTAGTATCTCCCGTCTGCTGCCCTGGAGGTGGTCCAATATTTGGACTATGATTTGTATGGTACATTGGACTCGTTGTATTATTGGCTGATGATGTTGAAGGCTGATTTTGTTGTCCAGGTGGAGCATTAGCTCTAAACGTGGACATAGGAGGAAGAGATGAGGCAATGAGTGGTGAGTTGTCTCCATTTGGTGGTGGTAAATGTGAGTGATAACTACTCATTGGATCTCCTCCACCTCCATGATGTTGTAATTGTGCTGGACCACTGGGTCCTCCACCATTTGGATATGATTGCGATAAGTGTGATGATGGCATAATTGAAGGATTATACGTAGCGTAGCCGGATGAATTGCCCCAATCATTATTTGCTCCACCGTCTATAGAAAACAAGAAATTTTTTTTAAGAAACTTGGCTAAAGGTAAAAAAAAAACTTTGTAATAATATATCATCTCTTAGTTATAAATATTCATTTTGAGTCAAGAGAGAGAGAGCTTTTCAAAAGTCAAAACAACAGAGAAAATCATATGCATCATCATCCGTTTCAAGAGCTTCTTTTCTCACTTGTTCATAAAGCTCAAAGTCTCGTGTCTAAATTTAGCTCAATATCAACTTTTTAGTAAGTTTCCAAGAGCTATACTATAAAGTTCTATATAGTCTTCTTTTGACTTTAGTTTGAAAACAATTCAAGAAAATTCTTCCTTTAAACTTGTAGAGATGAAAACAACAACACTTTGCTTCTCATTAGTTGAGAAGAATATACCTTTTTGCTAAAAAACTTTTCTTCTCTCATCATCATCTGCTTCACAATGTCAATAAATTCTGGGACTTTTTTCTCTTACTATAAAAGTGTCTCAAAGATAACAACAGAAGAGAGAGCATTGCCAATTAAACTATAGTACAACTATATAAGATAAAAATCTTACAAATGCGCACAAATCACCCAATTTGCCACTCTTCATCTACTCCAGCTTTCAACTCTTAGACTCATAAAATGGAATATATTGAACTTTCATCACCCGAGCAGAACAAAAGTATTTTTGATGTTTTTAAGATAGCATAGTATAAGAAGTATATAGTAATGTAAGCAAAAGAAGAGACGAAAAAAAAGAGAAATGAGATGAGAAAATGAAATGCTCTGCTTAGCTAATTATGACATGCCTTTTGTTATTTGCATACTCACAATCTAAATCTCTTAAACTAAATTCTCTTTTGAGCCACCCAACTCATTGTAGACTTTATACTTCGTTGTACTATTCCTATCTGTCCGTGTCATCAAATTAAAATTCTTAAGAGTCTGATGAAATTAAGCAAATAATACACTACTTCGTTTGTGGTATATGATGCTATGGAATAAAAAAAGAGTTGAAAAGATGAGAAAAAAGGCACAATGGAACTACAGAAGAAGGGTTGAAAAGAGAAAAAAATCTAATAACTCTCTCTACTATAGAAATCTATCCTTTAGAGAGTTGAGTTGAGCTGAGCTCTATGAATATCTAGTTCATTTCAGTTGACAAACATTGTAGGCTGGGCTGGCAGGAAAAGAACTAATTAAAATATCACATTTCTTCTAAATATCTTTTTCTCTTTTGGCTTGGCTTGGCTCACAACAACAACAAGTAAATTAAAAGATCATTTGAAAAACTCAACTTACCCATAAAGTACGCCGAGGAATCTGGATAAAGTCCTGAGGCTTTAGGTGAAGCATAGCGAGGCGAATCCTGAAACTCTTCAGCACCAAACTGTAAATATAAATATAAACCAAATTTAGTCAAAGGATTATCTTTATTATTATGAGACAACTAAATGTCTCCAATTAAAACGTGGGCAGGGCATTAAAAAGCAGCATAAGCTTAAAGCCGCGACTATGTAGACTATATGACAATATGTCCAGCACATTATTTATAATCTCAGTATATATTAATTGTGTCCAATATACGTCCAGTCCACCTACATTATTTTTAAAGACATAACTAATTTGTATTGTCGTCTACTAGTATATATACTATATATATATATACGTGTCAACTCTAAGAATGGCAAGAAAATTACATAACTCTTTCGCCTCTGCTTCAAAACAAGTTACTAAAATAATTATATAATCAAGTCTCTCTATATAGTTTATAGTAGATATATAGTCTCTACTGTTTGTATATGCTAATAATGTTATAGTATATATGTTATGCTTAGTACACTCCAGTGAGAGAGTACACTGGACAAAATGTGACTTGCATATGAAATGACGACACGTAAATCATTGTCACCCTCCAGAGTGTATCTCTCTCTATATTGAGTACAGAAGAGCAGGTGGAACTAATGACAATCAGAAATTTCTCCTGCTTACAAATTATGTTTATATAAAATATATTTTAACTTAACAATTATTGTACTGACCAACAGAGTAATGTAAACCGTAAAATGACTGAATAAGTTAGCCGGCTCTTTAACATTGACAATATGAGTCTTATGGACACAAGGAGCTTAGATTCTTATTTAGTCATTTACGGTACAAATGTAGAATTACGCTTACAAGAGGATATCTAAAGAATCCACTGTAGAAGGAAGCTGCTGCAGGGTTATATGCACAAAACATGATGATAACAGAGACAACTCTACTATTATTTTTTGAGCCTTCGATTAATGAACAACTTTAGAACTGAATGGAACTGCAAATCTTTCCTCGACCTTCCTCTTCCGATCACCAAGTTAAGTGAAACTCGATTTGGAAAATCTGTCCGCCTTTTTTTCTCTATTTCTTCTTCCCTTTTTTCCCGGATTTTTTGTTTTAGCACTCTGTAGTGCCACCCAATGCTCCCGGATTATGTGACCCCTTCCTTTTATATATCCATATCTACATACTCATCTTAACTACTCTTTTCTTTTTCATCTGAAGGCATAAGGCACCTTCGAAGAGAGAAAACTAAGTTTAGTATCAACCAAGAAAAACTTTTCCATGAAGAAGCTCCAGAAAAGACACAAACTTTGTATGTTATATAAAGACTATTCTCTTCTAGTAGTAGAGACTTGTAGTAAAACATTTTCCAAAAGCGAGAAGCTTTTGCAATTGAAACTAAGGTTTTTGGTTTAGGCCATTCCGCACATATGCTGCCACACAAATACATGAGAGAGAAGAAGATTTTAGGAAAACCTTGCAGAGCTAAGCAATTGTGAATCAGAGAGAGAAAGCAACCCTCTCATTTTACTTTGGATACATACATATTACGAAATTGTAATATGTACAATGGAGAGAACTATCTTTCTCCTCGTTCTCAAAGTAAGTACTTTGTTATCTTTTTTTGGATAGCAAAGAGGAAAGGACAGAATAAGAAGTGAGGACGACTTGAAAAATATAGTGGCTAACTGCTTTCCCTTTAGCTTTCTATATATGTCGTAGCAAACTTGGAACTCTGAAAGAAATATGAGTCGCACCCCTTTATGACACTAAAGTATAATTCCAATGGTTATCTCTGTGTTGGCATTTGAATGTATTTGACTTTCAATTACAGAGAGAGTCAAGAAAAAAATTCAGAAATGTGTACTAGAAATGGAAATTCTTGTTTTTCTTCAAAATTTTAGTATATTTGCATGTAAACAATTGTAAATGTACAAAAATAGCTATAAGACGAACTAAACTTTGAAGTATTAAAGCTACTGGAATTCCACCTACAGTAAGCTCAGTGGTGTCTAACCTCTCAAAAAAAATAAAAATTGAAGTGGTCTAATAAAATTCAATAAATATTGATGAGTTAGAATGGAGAGGAAGTTAAATAAAATCAAAATGTTACTTGCTCAACCAAAATGGAATACTATGGAAAACAAATGTGCAATTTTACCTAAGAGTCTTACGACACCTGAGAGTTTAAGAAGAGGCAAACTGAGACAAATTTCGCAGAAGAGAAAGATCAATAGTAGCCCAAGAAATTACTTAATGATAAATTTGTATGCATTTGTCACTAAAGTAAATAATTTCTTAAAGACAAATGACTCTTCCTGTCATTTGTAAGTCGCAAAAGTCACTTCCTGTTTCAGAGGTCAGCCAAAAAAGATGAAATCAATAACACATCAATTGAGAATTACATCTTAATATATTTATGACAGAGCTAACATAAAACTCATTTTGTATATTTATGTCAGAAGAAAAAGAGCTCTGTCATGTCAAGTCATATCTGATATGACATGACACTCGTAAAAACAACACCCTAGTAAAATTCATTTGGAAGCTCTACAAAAATAGAAAAGAAAACAAATAATTTCTCTTCTCTGCCAGAACCTAATAAAAATGATAACTACCTCATTTCCAAAATCCGGAAAGGTAAATAGAAAAATATTTTTCAAATAATTCTGCATTGGTGCTACTATTGAAGAAGAAAATGAGATTCTCTGGTTTTTTTTTCGCCATCTGCTTACTACAGTTTTACATTGCAAAAATGACTAAATACTCTAAGAGAGAGAAAGAGTCTAAACATTCCAGAAGCTACTTCAACCCTGTCATATAGACTTTTATAGACAGAGTCTATATACTATAATATATAAACTAAAGTAGACGTAGTTTTTCAAAAGTTGAAACTACTTTTTTTTAATGTTACGACACAAAATGACAAATGTGCTTTGGCACAAACATAAACGTATCGAGCCATGAACTCTCGAGTTTTTTTAAACAGGCATAAATGTCTCTAGGGTATATTATAAACATTAGGAAAAAAAATCATTTTCTTCTTCAGAAACAAAATCTCCTAAGGTAGGAAGAAAATATCTTTAATGGTACTGTAATATGTCTTCCATCTAACTTCATTTTTCACACTAATTCCTCTTGTATACAAAAACATTAGCATAAAAAAACTGCTCTAATATACAAGCAGTTAAAAATTCATTAAAGCCACCAACAAACTCAACCTCTGCAAAAAAATTCGTTATAATATGTTCAATTGGGGAAAGTTGATACTGAAGAGAAAATCGGTAGAAATAGAAAAGAATTTCCACAAACGAGGAGTGAAATAGAAAGAAAATTGAATGTTGACTGTAATTGCTGTTGAAAAACAAGTTAGCATAGAAAAAAACGACATGTAACGCTATTTTTTTCATGTCCCGTATGTCACCACTATGTAAAGAGAAAAGAAGTACATCACTTTTCAAAAGCGACTTTTTGAGATGACTTTACATATAGTTTACATACACTATAACTCTCTTCCTCATT
>VCNE01002338.1:0-14844 GCA_009869805.1 Oncopodura yosiiana
AGCAGTGGATTTAGAAACTGATGATTTGATTCAACAAACAGTCCGCACAGAATTTAAGGATTGTACTGTACTAACTATTGCTCATCGGCTTAATACTATCATGGACTCTACAAGGTATAACCTAATATAAAATTTAATTGTAATTATATGTAATCTCTTAATTGCTTTATTATGTGCAGAGTAATGGTACTGGACCGAGGAGAAATTCGAGAATTCGATATGCCAGCAACTTTGCTGAGAAATAAGAATTCCATATTTTATTCTATGGCTAAAGATGCTGGCTTAGTTTAATTTTTATTTGTATATACAATTATGTAATAAAAAATTTAAAAATGTCACATCATATGGCAAAGATTATATATGGAAATATCATATTGACGAGATGAGATTTAAGTTTTACATGGAACGTTATATATAGGAATTATTTTTATAGCTCATCATTATGTCTACTGAGAATTTTGCCTTCCAACTCTTGATGTAATTTCTCCACAGTTCTCTCATGTCTCTTAATCTTATCAGCAAAAATAGACTCAACATCTTTATCAGTACTATGATGGTCTTTCTTGAGTAATAATTCTCCTTGCAAATGTTGTAATTTTTCTAACCGCTTTTCATAATGTTTTAATTCAGTTCTCAGAGACTCTAATTCCTCAGGAGTAAAATCTGCTTTAGTGGCCATTAGCCAAAGTTGATTGACTCTCGGCTCATTAAAATCAACACTAAGTGGACCACCAACAGATTTTTTGTGTAGAGTGTCATAGCCATCTTTGATTTCACGGTGCTTATTTTTCAAATCGTTTTGGGAGACTGTTGACTTTTTCTTGTTCTTACTGGAAGAGAAGTCTGAATCGTCTAGAAGCTGGTTGATTTCGTTTTGTCTGGTATCTATATATATATATTAAAAGACAGACAGTTATAGAACGAGATATTTAATTGGAATTAAAAAAAAATTAATAGAACTTACTCTCGTCTTTAGAACTAATTTCTTCCATAAGCATGTAGTACTCATCAATTTTGTCTTGATGATGCCGAAACTCTTCTTTAAGAACTTTTAATTCTTTCTCAGTAAATCCACCTTTCTCTGCTTTCTCCCATAAGGCATTTAATTTCTTGTCTTTGAAGAGGCTCTTATTAAATTTGATTGTCATCATGCTTATGATGTTTTGTAGGAGCTTCACCTTCTTCAAAGTATTGGATTAGTCCATAAGCACTTAAGATTCCTATATTACAAAGATATTTATATGTTGATTAAGTTGTAATATAAGACTTAAATTAACATACCCTTCATTTTAGTTCTAACTTCAGCTTCCATAAGACCATCTTTATCCATATTTTCGGCTTTTAATCTCTTGAGCTTAATTTCATTTTTATCTTGTAATTGCAAATCGGTGTAAAGTGACTGGAGTTTTTGCTCTGATAATTTCTAAAGATAAATCAAATACATTTAAGAATACTCCAGAGATTTATATTTTATAAATTGTTGGACTTACCTTTACAGCTTTTTGCCAAATTAAATTAATTTTGTTGAATCTAAAAGGATTTTTCATTTCAGAGTATCTGACATTGGCTTCTTTACTATATTTATTTTCTAATGGACAAATTGGCGAGATTATAACACAGAGTGTTAAGATTGCTAAACTCACTTTAATCATCATTTTAAGTTAATTAGTTTTTAATTTAATCAGTCTCAAGAATTTTATGACAGTTTAAGTAACTTTTTTGCTTACGCAGTGATTCTTGTATTTAAAATTTGTAGAGATAAAATACGTCAACTCATTTTGCCCTGTAGAGAACTTTGTTATATGAATTTAGCATGGGACGAGTATAACTTGTAACTTTTGCATGTTACGCAATACTACAATGCATATAGCTCAGGCTCAGGTAGATCATTAGTAATATTTCTAACAAATAGATCAACCAATGCTAATCAGTAAGATTTCAACATTTTGATTTACTAATTAAGTGATCTATCAAAATTCCAGAAGAGTTCCACTGGAACTGTTCCAGTAGTAGTAGTAGAAATAAAATGCTTCTTAAAGTTGTCTCACTTTTCCCAAATCGTTGATGAGACTCGAAGCCGTTTACTTTCATTTTCCGCGCGCACTAACCAAGCAGATTTTAGCTTACGGCTCTTAACATTGAAACTTAGCTGTAAAATTCTGAGAAGTTACAAGAAAAAAGCTCTAGTGTTATTCATTCATTCCATTTCAATTCTTCTATAGACAATGGCGTATAAAACGACTTGTTTTGGTCAAGTTGGTAAAAAAATGATTAATTTACTTTCGCTAATAATAGATCTTTAATGTAATTAACTTATGGGAATTAAAATTGTAATTGTGAACTAATGTGCAATGTGAAAAATTAATAGTAAACAAATTTGAATGGTAAATGTTTGTGACAGCTGGAAATTGTTTACTTTAGTGTTGTTGATTTTTGTTGATGTTGACAAGTGTGTTATTACATAATAATAAACAATGATAGAATAATAATCAACTAGAGCATGGTTTAAAATGTTGGTGGACGTCAGCTGTTTACTTGTTAACTACGATAAATTAGTTTTAATTGAAACTTTTACATAGTTTTTTCATAAGAAAGTGAAAATAAATCATCATGTCGCGTTATAAACCGTATAAAAGTCGTGGTGGTGGTGCTGGCCTACACTTTGATAGACTTTTAAAAGGTAAGTTAATTAATTAATTAAATGTTATTATAAGAGACTAATTATTTTGTTTTTATGTTTCAGTTTGTAGCAACAGTAAAAAAGTTGCTGTTGCCAAAACTGCTGGAGCATTAGGTAGATTTGGAGTTGCTTCTTTTACATCAACAAGAAATTCCAGCCTAGATTCTGATTCACCAGGTAAAAATAATAAACTAATTAAAAAACCATCAATAATCAACAATTAATTTCTTAATTTTTTCCTAGGAGAATATGAAAGTCGATTTACTGTGAAGAAACCAAGATTAGAATCTCTAGAACGAGTCCCAAGATCAGATCCAATAATATTTGGTACACCATCAACAAATCTTCATCATAGTACCACCACCACCAGCAGTATCACAACTCCAACAACACCAAATGTAATGAGACCACGTAAATTTTTCAAAAGTCGGGATGCACCAGATACAGAATCATCATCAGATATTTCATCACCTTGCTCATATAATCAAAATTCCAGAAGTACTCTAAGAAATACAACAAATGTATCACCAGCTGCCACTAAAAATAATAATTCAGACTCTTCACTCTCACCAAATAAACCAATTAAATTACGAATCTTTAAAGACAAAACAACTTCAAAATTGGTCTCAGTGTCAGATTCTCCACCACCATCAGAAGTTAAGACGAGAGGAAGACCAAGGAAAAATCAACCACCTAAAATAGCTGCTCCACCAATTGCTATTGAGCCAACAAATAATAATAATAATGTTGGAAAAGGAAGAGGTCGTGGTCGTAAGAAACGTCAAGATTCTACATCGGCAGAACCATTGTCACCACCAGTACTACCAACTTTTACACAACAAAACCAAGTTGTTTCTTCTTCACCTTCTAAACCACCACCAGTAGTCACTCGAGCTGGAAGAGTTACAAGACGTTCTAAACGTCATAGAAATTCTGACTCTTCTGTTGAAATGCCGGTTCTTAGTGTTGTATCATCAGTTCCAGCAACAATTGATCGACGATTTTCATCAGCAGAAGAAAGTGAAAATTCTCATCATTCATTTATTCAGCAACAGCAATTAATTTCTTCTCATGAGCAACATTATCAACAACAACAACAACCAATGAATCATCACCAGAATCATCATCATCATTCACAAGGTGGTGAAAATACTGATACGTTAAAAAAGCTGGAAGAAGATGCTGAGTTTCAACAATTGTCACAAATGTTAAGCTCAATGGAAGATGATAATACTGATGGTAGTAATAATCAACAACAGCAATTAGATCATCGAAGAATTTCTACTTCTAGTTCTTCAAGTTTACAACATTATCATCAACAACAACAACAGATTCCAAATTCCAGTTGTAGCTATTCATCTGCATCAGAAATGCCAGCACCAACTTCAATACCTTCGGCTCATCATCAATATTATATGCAACAACAACAGCATCATCAACAAAATTATCCTCATCATCAACAACAACAACCTTCTGATCATCATCATCACCCAGTTAAATCTCAACAAGATATTCGTTCCATTTTAGAAGAAGATTGGGATGAGAGTTTTGAAGAGGAACAACAATCGCCTCGAAAAATGGCACAGAGTCCACCAAAAATGTCAATGTCAAGATTTGATATGTCAGCATTTATGCCAATGGATGAGCAACAACATCATCATCATCAACAACAATCTATGACTTCTGCCACAGAGCCAATGTCATTAGTAGTGACACAGCCATCATCATCATCATCATATTCTTCATCAATAGATCATCATCAACATCATCAAACAGATTCAAGAATTGGTTTACCACAACCTCAACAGCCATTTAATGCTTCACCTTATGCTGTAAGGAATTTATTGATGAGTAATTCAGCAATGGATCTTGAAAACTTGAGACAGCAACAACAACAACAAAATACAGAGATGATGTCACAACAAATGACAACAAGTACAGTACCTAATATTGATGCCATAGAAAAGTCAGAAGTTGATGAAGCTTTGACACCACCATCAGCGTCATCATCATCTCAACAACAACAATATCATCAAGACTCACAACAATTCCAACAAGCAGCTACAACATCATCGAAGAAAGGCTCAATTTTTAAATCCAGATCAAGAACTGAAGTTGAATCAACAAACATTGATAGTAGTAAAGGTCACCCAAAAAATAGAATTAGGTTACTTTACAAACATAAATTTGGCCAAGGTCAAGAAGAAGATGGAGGACATGAAAAAATAACTGGAAATACTACTGGAGGTGGTACTGGACAAGGAGCTTTATTTGAAGACTTTGGTGATGAAGATGTTGAGGATTTAACACTACGAAGATTGAAAATTGAAAATTCTGGTAGTGGTCAATATTCTTCTGCTTTTGTTGGTAGTGGTGGTTCTGATTCTGGTGATGAAGCTTCTAAAGTTACTTGTAAAAGAAATGCCAAGCAATTATTTACTGTTGTAAGAAATGTGAAAGCTATTCATGAGTTACAAGAGAGTGGAGAATTTCACGAATTTGATGGTGACATTTGGTACATTATGGAAGAGTTGAAAGAAAAGAATCCAATTACTAAACGATGTTTGTCAGCAATTAGTTTAGCTATGAAATGTATGGAACCAGCTTTTAGAATGCATTTAAGAGCACATGGAACTGTTGGAGTTTTTTCGAGAGAGTTGCATGATGCACCACAAAATCCAGTAAGTTATTTTAAATTAATTAACTAATTAAGAAGCTTATAATAATATTTTGTCTTTAATATTATCACAGGTTTTGGCTTTATTGGCTGCCACAGTTTTATTTGTTCTGAGTCAAGATCGTCTCAACATGGATCTTGATACAGACTCTTTACAATTGATATTAGCTTTAGCTCAAACAAGTGAAGAAGCTCAAATTCTTAATGAGAATCCAGAGATTGTTCGTCACAAGCAGAGAGTAGTTGACCTCTGTTCTGAAATGAAGAATCGTGGCCATGCTAAACATCTTAAATTGGAAAGAATCACAGTAAGTTACAATTAACAGCAACGTTTTGATTATAATTATTGAAATGTTGATTTATATTATATTTTGTCTCTAGGCTTCAGAGTTAGCTCTAGAAACTCTACTGTATCTCACTTCAAAAAGAGCAGGTGAATGGGTCAAACATGAACTAAGAACATTAGGAGGATTAGATTTCATCGTCTCAAAAGTTTCTACATGTCTAACAAAACTCCAATTAGAATTCTCATCATCGGGTGGATGTTGGAATGAGAATATGATTGAGAAAATGTGGAAAATTGATCGATGTCTTCGTGTACTAGAACAAGTGTCCTTCAATCATGAAGAGAATCAAAAACATTTACTAGGTCCTAAAGGAAAATGTAATATGGATGATGACACTGGAAGTTCACCAGCTGTTTTTATAAGTCTATTTCGTTTCTGTACAAAACAATTGGAGAGTCTTGATAAAAATTTAGAAGCTGCAAGTGTTACACGAGAGATTTTATTTAGTGTACTTAAAGTTCTTGTTAATCTGACTCATGACTATAGAGGTTTAGGTAAGCAAAATCAATTCTTAATCTAATTGGGAAAATATTCACAATTATGATTTATTTTTTTCTGTTTACAGTTTGGGGAAGTGAAATCTTAACATCGGCAGCAGGATTTGTTCAGCTGACACTTCATTCCGTATTTCAAATGCCGTTGTATTTCCCTGATGAAAAAGTTTTTGATCTCCTTATGCACGTAAGTATCTGTTTTAATTCTCAAATTAATATTTACATACGATACAGTAGCTAATTTTTTTCCTTTTCTTACAATAGTCACTGTGCATTCTACTAAATCTCGTCGAGCACAGTCGTGCAAATAGAGCAATGATAATGTCATCAACAAATCCAAGTATTTATAGTCAGTCATCAGGTCGTGACTCTGGAATGGAAGAAGAGCTTCCAACTTTGGATGCTTTAGTAGAAATGTTTCATCATAAGGAACGAGCAGCTAAACAAGAGGAAGTTCATACAGATGATATTCTTACTAAAGGAACTGACTCACAGAAAAGTTCAAAGGATTCCAGCACTGGTGGTGCTAGTCAGAATTCTTCTCAAGAGAAAAACTCTCAAGACTCTGATGGCACTTCGGTTCAAGACACAATTGATAAGTTGATTGCTACTGCTGGCAAACATATGGAGAGTAGTTTGATTGCAGCCTATATTGCATTACTTCTTGCGTACCTTATTATGGATGATCCTGTAAGTAAAAAAGAATCACGTATTTTTTTGGAAAGCACAATGTACTAATTAATCTAATTAATTCTTTTTCAGGCTGCAGCAGCTCAAGTAAGAAACTCTATGCCGGACTCCAAGTATTTACCATTGATGGTTGTATTGAAGAAACTTTTTAATTTTATGAGTATTACTACTTCGGTAAGTTGTATAAAAATATTTAATTATTGTTGGCATCTTAATTATTAATTATGTTTTTAATTGTTTTTGCAGGCATCAGGAAGCATACGAGGCCTGAAAGCAACATCTTTTGCTCTAAAATTTTATTCTAAAGCTGATCCTCAATCAGAAGAACAACTTAAGAAAATTATACCTGACTAAAAAAATGGTCTAATATATTAATAAGTACTTCCAGAGAACCAAATATATAAGAAAAAAGAAACTTGAAAATATGTAAATAATTTTTAAGTACATATATTTATGCAACTGTGAGACATTTTATGTATGTATGTAATTTAGAATATAGAGTAAGGATTACTATTATTATAATATAGCAATATATATTACAAAAAAACTTTAACAGCAATAAGTTGTTCCATAAAAAAATGTACATAAAATACTAAAGAAGATATGCAATTTGTTGTATTATTATATATAGAGATGTTCAGAATTTGTTTTAGTAGAATAATGTATTGTAAGAGAATGTTAACGTCATGTGCAATTTTTTGAGCCAATATATCTCTTCTTCTTGTTTCTCTCTTTCCTTTAAAAATGTCTTTATAATATATATATATAGAAATGTGAATGTTTTATGATGACGAAGAAATTAAGAGATCTGTCTTTTAAATATTATAGATAAATATTTATATTATACCTAGTGTCAAAAATGTATTGCACTTGAAATAAAGAATAATTCAATATGATATTATATCATTAAAAATATTTTTGTAGTAGAATTATAATTTATTTTGCCATATACCTATATATATATTTCATTAAAAATAACATATATTTCATTTATACACTTTAAAGTTATAGAAATTGATTGACAACAGGGAAAAATGGTTTTGGCATTTAGAGAAGATAAAATATTTGGTTAATTATTGACTTTGGTGAGATGATTGTTGTGAAGAGAGCAATGGAGCATTGTCCCTTTTGACGATGTGAATACGACGATTGGACAAGCATGAGACGTAAGATTCTTCTCCAAAGTTCACTGGAATGTCAAGAGGTCAAGTAAGAATTTACAATCAAATATCGTTCCATGTATAATTAAGATAAATACCTATGACTCTGTTCCATTTCCAAGTTTGGGCACTTCCATTCGCAACATGATTGACATCACCACTAGCTCCAAGAGAAGAATTGTAGCCACTGAAATTGACTGGAAGTGAGTGAGACATCAAATTAGTAATTTGGACTGCTAGTTGTTCACTGCTTGCAAGGTCACCAGAAGACTGCAAAAGAGAACGAAAATGTGTTGATGCTGGCTTCAGAAGAAAAATATAAATTGTTGTTACTGAAACTTACTGTAATAATTGTGCCATCTTCCTGGATAACAAGTCGTCCTTTTTCACCGGTCACTTTTTCGGAATGGACCATTATTAATTATCACTTTAAATTAATTAACAACAAAAAATTATTATGATTCTCTGATAACTTTCGTTTCATCTTTCCGCGATGATGGGACGAATCTGTTTTTAGCTCGCTATGCACTTTCTCCAGTGGAGAAAGTTCTATAAATAAAATGTTTCTCCAGAATTCCAGATTTTACTAATTTCGATGTTTTATTCAGAGACGTCCAAACGATTACAATATACATTATGAAAGATTACTAGGTTAATTAATTAATTAGTGTCATAATGCTAATTTAAATATAGTGTCATTATTATTATCCATTATATTCATCTTCTGATGTAGCAATCCAATCACCAAGAACTTTAGCAGCCTCCGGACCAACCCATAATAATCCAGATAGTATATATTCAAAATTGCCAATCAGAGCACCAGCAAGGACATCCAAACTATAATGTCTTCTGAGTAGAACACGAGAAATGCAAACAGCTCCAGCCCAAATGTACAATGAGAATCTTAGCATAAAAGTCATGTCAGGAAATGCCCAACGAGAGAAGAAGAGTGCTAAGTACACAGCTCGACTTGCATGACCAGATGGAAAACTAAATTTGTCAGAACCAACTGCTAGAAACATTTCACCAGTTTTATTTCCTGGTGGACGACGACGACGAACAACGGCTTTGATAAAGGCTACTATCATTATATCCATGACTAGTCCTATAAGAAGAAAATAAGTTAATTAGGCAATTATAGTTAAGTTTATTATGATTGTTGTGTATTGAAGTACCAATTAGTAAGTTGATTTCTATTTCTCGAGACTCTATTCCTCGAAATAGATAAATAGCAATTAGAGTTAGGGCGAACCATGGTAGACCGTGACATGAGATCTAAGAAAATAAGTCACGATATTGCAATTATGAAAATTATGAAGTTAATTAATTAATTAGTGAGGTTACCTCCAGGCCTTTCATGTATACAGCGTAAGAAGCTTCTAAATCTGGACATTTCTTGTAAGCTAGGTCACAGACTTTTTTGGTGATTTGCTGAAATTGAAACAAATATAGAAACAATAAGTGTGCCATTTCACATTTTAGTTTAATTAATGAGGTAACTCACTTGGTCATAATTGAGCAGTTGACGAAGGATTGGTGGCACTCTGTCTCTTGATGTTGACATTGTGTGTCTGTAAGAAAAAGTGACAATGATGGAAAATGAATGAAATAACGAATTAATAGGTTGCAAAAGTTGTAGTTTACCTTTTGTGACTTGACTAATAATGAAGTGGTAACAATATGAGCTTGGAATTAGTGAGCAGATTAAAATATTCCTTAATTGATGATGGCTCTATTCCTGATGAGTAATGACTGTAATGTGTAAAGTAAATATGAAATATTACATAATGTTAGTTTATTACAATCTCAAGGTTAAATGAGAAGTACAAGGTTCAATTTAATAGTGATAAGTTTACTCACACGTATTATCTATTTACCTTTAAAATACTTTACTTCCTCAAATAAATATGAGAGTTTGTGGGTTGAAGTACTGATAGAATTTTGACAGAAAAAATTGGTAGTGATTTAGCAAACGTGGATTTTTTGCCGGCTTTGAAGCAACGCGGTAGGTACACTTTGTTCATTTCTTGTGCTAGCTTGCGAAATATCTTCATGAATCGACTCTCTGAATTTCTCATACTATCCTCATATGCAATTTTTTTAATAATGAATATGATAAGGTGCAATTAGTTGCAAGTATTACACATTTATAGATATCACTCGTATAATAATAATGCACATAGAATAATCATTGTGTATCAGAAATATAAAAAAACTGGCGTCAGCGTTTAGATAACTTTTAGGCTGTCTTAAGTGCACTTTTCAATTTGCGACCCAAAATGTTAACAAAGTTTTTGGGTCCCAATTAATCCCCTATAAGCTGATATGAGTAATCAGTCTCCAAAGTCTTGGGTTATTTGCAATTGGACTTTTAAAATCAAAAATTTGATTCAGAATGTCAAAAATTGACACATGTCTCAATGTATTTTGACGTAGCTGCGTCACTTTGGTTTGAGGTGACGATTTATGTAATGTTGATTTAAGTACTCCATTAAATTGTCTTTAAACTGAGCTAGGCCATAATTCATTAATGCCCCGAACATTTTATAAAATCCCATTTAAATATGAAAAATTTGGTAAATTATGTAATACAGTACAAGTTATATATTATGTTTTATTTTCATATAATTCTACGTGTGGATCATTTTTTCCTTTAAAATTACGGTTTACATAGATTCCAAATACGTGGCATATGACTTATGCAACAGCAGCACTTCAAGTTAGAAAACCAAATATTTTTGGCATACTCTCAATAAAATTCTTTTTACCCTCTTTTACTCTTATACTCTGTTGATACTTTTGTAAAACATCAAAGGAGCATTGCAATGAAAGATCATAAAATCTACAGGAGGTTTCAATGAAGGCTCCTTCTGCTTTCTCCTACAAAAGAAAAAGAAGAAAAACTCTGTTTACCATTCTTTTCTTCTCAGTCCAAAAACTGAAAATGTACTTTTTTCTAAGTGAGTTTTGTTGGTGACATACATGTATGTCTGTGAATCCCTAGTGAGAAATATTGGTTTGACTTGAGTCGTAGAGAAATACTTTTGACAACAGAAATGACTTCTACACAAATAAAAGTAGTTTATATTAAACTCATATATGGTCTCTATATACAATATATATACTTCTAATGTAGCTATATAGCATTTACAAGATTTATAAGAAAGTGTATCTTTTTACTATTGTTTTACTTCTTATTACAATCCTATTTATTTCTATCAATACTTTCTTCAGAGATCATTTCTCATATTTTCAAAATGCGTTTTACAGCGTTGCAATATCAATATGTCACTTCTCATAAGAATTTCATTGAGAAAATTTTATTTCTATGAGCTAAAATTTTAATAAACCTTACTTACTTCCTAAGCTTGAATCTCATTGATGCTCTCAGGTAGTAATTTGCCATAAACTCTTTAGCTTCCAGCAGGTGGAAACATCTTGTTTCCTATGACCTATTTGCTTATACCGTTATACATATGAAGAGCTGTAAAATGTTTCCGGCTTTACATTTCTCTAGTATTTCAGTGTTGACTGTACATAACTTGTCTATATCTATATGTATATACCTCTACAGTCTGTAGAGATGAATAGACGTATAACAACTTTACGTCGTTTTCTGGTGTGATGATCTTCACTTCCTCACTCATCTCTAATAAGTTAGCAAGAAAATTCTACATATACACAACACACCAAAAGTTCTATGTATACATTAGTGAATAAGCTTTTCCTGCATATGTACATCCATTTATAAATTGAAGGCTTTCATCTCTACCCTAAAATATGAGATAGTAGCCGAGGACTTTAAAATGTTGATGTTTGCCATTAGCTCTAAGCTATCCTAAGCACAAGACTATAGCCCACAACAGAGCCTTTCTCCTTTAGAGCTCAGGCCCATTGGCCCAACATTGAACAGAGTTGGGAGCAAATACTGAGCTTTTTTATACTCACTCCACTCTTCCACCTATAGCCAAATCTTAAGTAGTAGATGCTAAAAAATTAGAACATGAGGCTATACTGCAAGTTTTACGGTATAGAGTCAACTGCAATAAGAATGGAAAGAAAATCTGAGTAGAGCGAGAGAGATCAATATCATGATGATATCACACACACCTTTTCATTTCATAAAGCATTACACAGAGTCACCAGAAAGTAAAGTAAACAAAAGTCTCTCCTCTAACTCATGATCTCTCTCAGCTTCGGAAAACAGTAGGTGGCTTTGGCTTGACTGTAGTCAAAGTGTTTTAGATATAAAAGAGCTTAACTTAGCTAAACTTCTGTCTTTCTCATTTTTCCTAAGAGCCATAAGCAATACATATAGAACCATATATGAATCCAATGTCAATTCAAAGATGAGTTGACAGCCAAGCCAAACCAACCCAAGCTATTGATGTAATAATACACAATATAACAAAATGAGTCGACTTTTTAAATACCATATTGAGCTGATAGGTATATACATAGAAGCAAAGAGAAAGTTTTGTGTATCAAGGATTTTTTTTCTAGTATATATAGCTATATGTATATATAGTACAATACAAGTGAAAGAGTTATAAAAAAAAAGAGTTGAGTAAAGAACTTTGGCGGTTTACAACAATCCTTTACTCTCTTCTGTTTCTCTCTCTACTATGTACAACTCTAACAACATGAGCTAAACCATTCTTTTCTTACTACCCTAAAACTTGAGATAGTAGCCAAGGACTTTAAAATGTTGATGTTTGCCATTAGCTCTAAGCTATCCTAAGCACAAGACTATAGCCCACAACAGAGCCTTTCTCCTTTAGAGCTGAGGCCCATTGGCCCACATTGAACAGAGATTGGGAGCAGAGACTGAGCTTTTTTATACTCACTCCACCTCTATAGCCAAATCGTAAGTAGTAGATGCTAACAAAATTAGAAACTGAAGCTATACTGCAAGTTTTACGGTAGAGTCTAATACTTTGCGAACCGACAAAGTCGACCGACAACATTAGCCGAACAGTCCGAACTACTGATCTGTCACGACAGCATTGAGACTCTTCTTTGACTCTTGGCTTTCCTTTTTCTATATATTGAGCAGACACACATTTTTTATACGGCTTTTCTTCACATCATCACCGTCATTTCATCGAGAAAAACGACATGCTATCATAATCTCTTTTTCTATGTATACACATGACTTATATAGAGTAACACGATATATATATATATAAGTATATACATATAAACTACGTGCGCGTAAAGAAATATCTCTCAATGAATGGAGAAAACAGACTCTGGCATAGCAACCTATACAATTTTATTTATTCCAAATAATATTTTGAAAATTACTTCAAGGGATGAATGTTGATACAATTGTAACTACAAGTGGGCCCACAGGGCTATAGATGCAAAACTAATAATATTACTCTCATGGTTTTCAAAAGATTGTATAAAAGGGAAAAGCATTGTATTATATAAGTAGTAAGAGTGAGAGATATATATTAGTGCATTGGCAAAAGGAAACTACAAAGCAAAGGTGAGAGAAAAGGAAGACAACTATTGGCTTCCAAAGCCTACACACACATGTACCATAAGAGAATCTTTCACCAAAGTACAGAGCTTCCAGTGAAATAGAGACAGTGGTGAAAGCAATGCAAGCTCATGTTCAATGTTCTCTCATATTCTCTTAAGGGAATGTTGTCAATAAACAAATCTTAGTTCTTTCCTGTAGCCACCAGCATTCATTTTTTAAAGCGGCTCTGCAACTCTTCACATTTCTTCAGCCAACAGCCTTTTTTCTCCAGCACTAATTTTTTAGCTCTTTTCTCTGGCCCTGCTAAAAATAACTCGTATAAAGTAAATTAGCCGAGAGTATAGAGAAAAGTAAGAAATCTGCTGATAAGTTGCTGGAGAAAGTTTGGAAGTCCAGAACGTTGCCTTGCTATACACAGTGTATATATACATTGTATCTTCTTGCTATATGCAAGTTTGCTACCTACACTATAGATATAGGCTATATAGAGATGCTTGAGTGATATATAGTACTATATAGCTATATAGAAGAAAGAGAGTTCTGTTCTTTCCAGGAGGAAAAGAGAAGTAGAATGTAGTAGAGCTTGTATATATATTGGAATAGTGGAGTCATCCAGACCAGACAAATCTTACACACTACAACTCTTTAGCTCTAAAAGAGAGTAGCGAGAGAGAGAGTACTATATGGACCTACATATGTATATAATGTCTATGGCAGACGACGGAGAGAAGAGAGAAAAGAGTTATATAGGTTCGGTTTTTTCGGAACAAGTGAGATTTCAACGCGCAGGGCTGAGTCCCGACTGTCAAAAATGGATTCCTCTGTGAAATTAGGGCGAAAATTGCTCCTCTTTTGAAATTTGTCTTTTTAACAAGGATTTCTCCACCTTTTCACAATTACTAATTGGACTTGTGAACGTCTCAGTCTCCTGTGCACTAATTGCACAACTAAATTTGTTCTTTGAGTTTTTTTACTTTTCATCCTTTTCGTTCCCTCGTACTCTCTCTCTCTACTCTATCTCTCTCTCTCTCACTCTCATCATCATCACTCTCTTAACCAATATATATAAATTTCATTCCCAGTGTTTTATATTGAGAAGAATTTATTTCTCCCAAAATCTCACAAGGCACGCACTCATTTATATACATATTAAACTTTTAGGAAAAAAATATTAATCTTTTTGTGGTTATTTCTCAAGAGCTTGGGAAGAATTTTTGTGATGAAGAGAGTTGTCCAGAACGAAAAATGATGCTGGAGAAAAAAATAAGTTTGTGAGAGATTGACAATGTAAAAAAAAGTGTTCAA
>VCNE01002345.1:0-19677 GCA_009869805.1 Oncopodura yosiiana
AACATCATCTCCTATTCTTCAATGACGCTATAATACACACAGAGAACTACGTGCAAAATCAACTAAATGCCTCTCTTTTGACATTTGTGAAGGGCAAATGGAACTTGGAGGAGAAGAGTTTTCTCAGGTAGCATCAAAATGCATCATTGTGTCTTCATAACAATATCAATAGCAATTATCAAATGATGTGATGTTTCATTTTATGGCTTTATGGAGATGAATTAAGGTGTGTAGCTCTAGAAAACCAAAGAAATTCTAAATCTTACAAGAATATATCCAACTCACTCAGATTACTCTTGATGTACATTTCTACTAGAGAAAAATCTTGGCAACAACTCTCAATTTTCATTTGAGAAGGAAAGGAAAGAGTTGAAGTTTCAAGTTGAAGGTCTAAAAATGCACCACCATCCACCATGATTAGCTCTCTAAATCCTCGTGAAACTGGATATTTTGAGCAAATATGGACCGAAATAGAAAGACTCAGTATAGTGCTCTTCTCTTCATAAGATGCAAGAAATAAAACTTTTATAGAATCCATTTAACCTTGCTATATATATTTCTTAAGCTAACGTGCACTTGCATCTTTCATGTCTTAGTGTACACTTTACTTTTCTAACACCAAAACGTTTTTACCTGCATATGAGATCACATTACATGTCAAAATAGGATTTTAAGGAAAAGATATATATATATATATATGTATAAACTTGATCTAAGGGATCCCTTTCGTTTTCATCTTTTATTTTGCTTTTCTATAAAGAGTTGTTGGATCATGAGAAAAAACCTGGTCACTACACTTCCGCATACAAATGTCCCAATTGCATTAGTCATTTCAATTTCTTTTCCACCACTTCCTATTTTCTTTCCTATTTGTTTCTGGGAGCAAAAACTTTACTAAGGTCTCTGATCTCTCCCTTTCCTGTAGCAAAAAGGGTCCTGCACAAAAAAAGTGTAGACAAGCTCACATGACGTCAGACACACAACAACACAAACAAAACAAAAAAGGGGAAGCCAAAGTTCTAAGGACTCTCTCTTTCATTTCATTCATCTAAATCTTTTTAAAGTACCAATGTTTAATAAGGGTCCTTCTTATAAACCTGTAGCTTAAAATACAAAATGTGAATTCCTATGCTATATGTATAGGCATTCGATTCACCTTTCACAGAATCTACAGATTTTCATCTTCAACGTATAATTTTCATTTCAATATGCGAGCAACGTAGCCATTCCATTGAAACTGAAAAAAGAGGCACTCAGACTGGACCAGAATTCTAATGACATTTGAGGTATAAATAGAAAAATATCGTGGGAATTTTTGCAGAGGAACCAAAAATAATCTCTGCTTTATAAAACCTAATGGGCGTTTGCATTGCAAGTTCAATTTTACTTCCGCACCTGTATAACTTTTACAATGAAAAACCGAAATCGCCCTTTAGTGCTCTATAAGAATTTCCGTCGGGTAGAAAAAACTTCCCACACTCACTTCCACTTTTTCAATTTACCAATTCAGTTAATTCTATGAAATTATTCAATTTCAACAAAAAGAATTGCTTGCGCACTTAAGACCATGAATTTATGATCGGCACGACTTGTGTCATATGTACTCATGTCAAGAGAGCTTCAACTTACTTATTAATCTTTCAAAAACTTTTTTTCAAGAGTAATTACATACAAGTATTAAAATCTCACGACTAACTTTATAAAGTAGCAATAATAATAATTGTAATATTCCTTATGTAAGAGCCAAAAAAGTTTGAAATTTTTGTAAAATGTCATAAATAAGGAAATATGGTAATGAGAAATAGTTGGCACTCGAATGTCAACTTGTAATATTTTCTAGTCATATCTTATTATTAATAAATACATATAGAGAATGAAGTACTGCAGCATAGTAAAGATGACGATGAGACGTTTTTACTTTCCACAGCTCTCTGCACAAAATTAACAAGGCGGACAATAAACTAGTGATTTACGCTCAAGTCTAAAGCCAAAAGACTATCTACATATACACTTTACTTTATATGCTCATATATTATGTAACCTTCAGAAGAAGAAATTTTACGACAAAATGGAATAGAGTATAAAAATATTACTTTTTTGACTCAACTCTCTTCTCACTCTAGTATATATGTTCTCGTATACATACATATTTAACAAGTGAGTGAATAAAGTGTAAATTGGAAGAATTTTCTCGTATGCATTTTACATATATGTTATATAGTAAAATAAAAATTTGAACACATAAAAATCTACATTCTTCTCTAGTAAAGAAGTCGAGAGTTGAATTATGATTTTGTAGTCTTTGCAAAGAGAATTAGCAACCCCTACAACGACACTAACAAAAATCTACAAACATCACTTGAGCAGTCAGCATGTGCGCATTTATAGAACTTGTAGCAACTTTGGAATTCACTGGATCTCATTTCTCTAACGTAAGATGACCAACAGTACTTAAAACTTGTTCGACTCATAGCGGCATCACTTTGCTCACTTTGACAGGAAAATTTTTATTATCAGAATTCTTCTACCTCTTGTCCAGTTTTAATATGTAGTAAAAATCTTACCTATAGTCATAATAATTTTAAAAATTAGTTAGTTTTATATCTTTAGCCTATACACTCTACTGCTATGCGTAATCATTCAAAGTCATGAAGAAGAAAATATTCATGTGATTTTCTCTCAGGAAAAATTTTCTTTACTTCACTGTTTTTACTATACATACAAAAACACCGACTCTCAGACTAAATTTTAGTTGAGAATCTTTAGCTCATTTATTTTAAAATGTTCTCTCGTCCAACACTCCTTAATACTTAGTTGTTTCTGAGAGAGATTGATCTGACTTGCTACACAAGCTTTGCTCTGACTGATGATGCTACTAAATAACTATTCACTCCTCTCCATAGAATCACTTCTTATATAAAATGAAGCTTATAGAAAACAATACAATGCACCATTAAGGAAAGTAGAGATGATCGTCTCATTAAAAAGTTTATAAGAAATTGCTAGAAACTGACTCAGGTGTTGACTTACTACTTACTATTGTCTATCCAACATTTGGCTTTTAATTAAACTAAAGTTCATCATTGACATGTTTTCGGTTTTAGAAAACGACAAGACACATTGAAAACAATGGCAATGCAGTTTAAAAGTAATCTGAGCCTTAAATCGAATCCAATAAAATAAAATGTGGTGATTAGTCAATGTCGCTTTGGCTCTACTAAAATAACAACAAATTCAACAGCAGGAAATTTTCAGTATTATATAATATGTAAATCAGAGTCCAGTCGTCATCCTAATATTTTAATGTATTTGGCAGGAATTTAACTATGCTATGATTTCTAAAAACTTCAAAGACCAAGAAGAATGTTGATGTAAGAAATATCTAAAATGTCACATGGAGCGAACTACTTTGAAAAACATTGGTCACTACAATAAGACTATGACATAGACCTCCTACTAAGTTACAAGGTAAACATAAAGGGAGAGTTTGAGTAACAAAAAGATTTTCCCACAGTTGCTTCTCTTAATAGACTCATGCTGCTGCTGAATCTCTGATGAGTCCCAAAGTAGCTTTAGAGTTGGAGAACAAGACTTGTTGATAAAAGTGAACAACATGTGTATGGAGCCGGTTTCGGTTTCCTCATCATCTCAATAATCCTTTTCTCTCACTCTGTTCATCTTGTTGAGCTGATCAAAAGAGATGAACACGACTATATCTACATACAACAACAATTCTATATAATATACTCAAGAAATACAAAAGCTCCTGTAATAAAATGAGATGAAATTGAACATTCTCTCGAAGAGAATGAGCTCCTAACGTGCTTGTTGTAAATAGTAAATTGCACTTCTTTAATGCTATTTAGAAACAACCAAAAACTGAAGTATATAGCAATAATAGAGCAGACCGGTTTAGTTTTCAGATAAAACATAAGAGAGATAATAAATGTGTGAGTAATGTACTACTATATGCATTGTAATCAAAAGAACTAGGAGAGAAGAGAAGAATACGAAAACAAGTGGACAGGGTAAAAAAGTAAAGATTATTGTATCATCTTAAGAAAAATTTTTGTTTCTACATTATTGTTGCAGCAAATCTTACCTTGTACTCTACTTAGTTTAACTATTATTATGTAATATCACTTTTAGATTTTGTATCCTGTTTGTCTTTAATAATTTCTTATGTTTTTTCCTCATTTTCTAGCTTTCCTGGTTATGAGATTTTAATTTATTTACACAGAGACGTTACTCCATATAAAAAATTCTTAGTAGAAATTCATTTAGATACGAGACACTCAATTTTGTCAAATTGTGAAGTCGCACATCAAGTCACATTACCATAATGACAGTTAGCTGAATACCGGTAGTGTAAGTTTGAAGAAGTTGAAGCTAATGCGTCAACTATATAATGTTGTGTAGCTCGTTCTGCTAAAATGGTACTTGCTTTTCAACATAATGGCAACTACACAAAAATGTCAATGCCATCATTCAATTCAATGAATAATAATATAAGGGTAAGTAGGACCAATAGTCAATAATTGAGAAAGAGCAAAAACCGGTATAATGCAAGAAATTTGTAGGGTGAGAAAAAAACAAGACTTTGTAAACTACACATTATTGGCAGCATGCTCCATTTTTTGTAAATCTCTTTGACTTTTGAATATTTCATCAACTCATCATTTAAAGTGTCATTTAATGTCACTCATCGTTACATGTATTATTTTAATTGCTCATACTTGAGACGAATGATACAACTTTCTCCATTACATTTGATTACAATAAGGTCTACATTTGTTGATACTATAAGAGATGATCTATACTCCACGTGTTACACGTGTATGAAAATATTGATGTCAATTTCTTCGTCTTGCTACAATGAAAGAGTCTTAGAACAACTGTACTTATTTGCACTCGTTGTCTATCTACTAAAAAGTTGGCACTTGATACCAAGAAAAAAGAGTTAGCATTACGAATTAAATTACCTGTTGAAACCCATTACACATCGTAATTATGGTTCTTATATATACCTATCTACCTATAGTCATTACATTGGATTTTGACAATTTCAACTGTTCTGCTCCAAAGAACACACAAGAAATGCGAAATATCAATTTTGTATTTATTGTGGCCAACAACATTAGCCAATAAACCACTACTGAAAACAGAAAATTCTACTATACGCACCAGCATGTAAAGTTCATCCACGTTGTATTTAGTTACTCTCTTCGAGCTCATCATCTCAATTCTCAATAATTTGTTGAAACCACAAAAACAAGTGGAGAGAAGAAAGATGCTGCACCAAATGAGAAAAACCAATGTAAATAAGTATAGAGAGAGAAAGACTAGGCAGATCTAAAAACCACAGATTGGGCATTGCCACCACATATAGCCGTCAAGAGAAATATGGTTTTACAAATTGAGCGTGATTCACCAACTAAAAAGTCGAGACCATAAGTTCCCACACAGTCTCAATTTTCAATATAATGTACTAAGGTAAATGTTTCTTGAAATTTGTGTCGTCTGGTTTGGTTCAAATCTAAATTTTAGGTGTTTGTAAAAATGTGAAAAACATCACCGAGTTGTCACCTAAGATAGAATCTGGTAGTTATATTTATTCTTAGTAGGAAAGCAACATGTTATCTTTAGTCAACTGTGTTAGTAGTCATAAGTCTTAAGATGAGACATGTAACAACTTCAACTATACTCCTACACGTGGAGACTTTAGAAAATGTTAAATCTTTGAGTCCTCCAGTGACTAAAAAGAAGTTTCATTCTGGAACTACATATAAACTCTATTGAGAGAAACATTCCTTCATATGCTCTTCATTTCAAGTGTTGTATATATACAACAATGTCAAGTCCTATATAGATATAGATATATACTATTCACAATAAGAGAAGGAGAAATGATTTAGCATAAAAATGTCAACTTGAAATTTCATCTTATTTATTCATATAATGTATTATATCATAGTTTCGTTAACGTATTTGTAAAATCTTTACCTACCTGTCACTAATTTTAATCCCAATTAAAACTAAAGTGTCACTAAAATGTAAAAAGCTAAGTTAAGCTGGAAAGCTGTGTTTGATTTCATGCTATTGCTCTTTAAATTGGATTAAAAGTATTAAAATGTGAAAAGAAGAGACAGCTAGGAAGCTATACTACTTTACTATACATATATGTATATGCAGTATAAAACTAAAATTAAAAGTAATCCACCATAAGACTTTTGCAAGCTAGCTTATCACTTCGACCAAATCTCCCAAAAAATTCAAGGATCCTAGGGAGAAAATTTGCTTCTATCTAATAGTATTGCAAGAAGTGAAGCAGTCAAGTGGAAACAAGACAAAACTGCCAAAAAATTAGTACTAAAGTAAAACACTAAAGTCTTGCTTTTTTACTATGTGAATCTAAGAATCCTTATTACATACATTCACACCTAAAACGCACTCAAGCTATAAAACGTTTTTCAAGGATTTTTTTAAAATTCAAGTGAAAATAATTAGAATTTTCAAAGCTCCTATTGTTTCTAACTATAAACTTAAAATCCAGTAGAGAATATACTTAAAGCTTTTAGCTTGAGGTCAACCTAAGTACCATTTTGAAAAGGTTTTACTAACTGAGATTTTTCCTCACGATAAATATAGCTTGATTGACAGACCGACAAACTTACAAAAGTAACATACTAATTAATATTTTAGTGCCGACTGGACTTTAGTACTTCTGTCGAGTCCTTAAATGTTCAAAAATTAAAAATGGAAAATGTTTATTCACACAATAAACAAAAGTGCACAACATCCTCTTATCCATCAGATTTCTGTACATACATTTTTCTCTAATTTAAAACTTTTGGGCCAACAATGCTAACTTGTAGAGCAACAAAAATGAACTTCCAAATGTTTAAAATGAATTTCTTGCTAACTAATACTAATGCCTTAACTCAAAAGTTTATTAGTGATTCACCTCAGTTGTTGAAGCTGATTAGTAGATTAAAAGGAACGCAATCAAGCAAATAAAATATGAAACGCCTTCTCCTTGTCTTTGGCTCATCTCGCACGATTCTGTTTGAATAATGTAACACGTATAGCTGCTACAAACTAAATATGTAAAACTAGCTTCTTCTTCTTCTCTGCTCACTTTTCTACATTTGAAAAACTCTTAAGCAAAGTGTCTAAAGTAGCAAGTTGCATTAATAATGAAACATGATTGACGGCTTAGTAGAAAAAAAGATAACTTTGTTGTACTGTTGCATTTTACATGCAAGCTCAGGATTTTACATAAATATATTTGAACCTTTGCATGCAAATTATGTGGGTCACCCTGCTGCGGGCTGAAACATAGATACCAGGTTCTAAAATAATTTTCCATGTTTCTATTCAAGTGGACAAAGTCATGGGGTAGAGAAAAAATGACAGATGGTCATCAAGACGGGCTTTACTTTAACCAAAATATAAATTCATATTGAAGCAGCAGGAGAAATTGAAGCTTTTACAGAACACGACATGAAGAAAAGTCTCAAGGGGAAGCCTAAGAAGAAGTACAGGATGAGAAAGAATATTAGAGAGGACAAGAGAAAAGAAGACAAGATAAACAGCTCATCAGTGGAATATGTATCAAGAGCAGAAAATATTATACAACATTCACATGTCATCTGTAAACACCATACAAATATTATTACACAAAAAAGAACATTATGAGCTCAAATAAGACCGAAAAGTAAGGCAAAGAGACTTTGTGTAGTACAAAAATTATACCTCAAAAGTTTACCTATAGTAATTTTATTGCTCTGATGTGGTCTTATTTTTCGTCCTCTGTCTAATGGTAGTAATTTCTTCAAATGATTTCCGGCAACATTTACTACTATGCGTGATCTAATGTGCTATACTTGTAAAATATTGTTTGAACTTTATATTCAATACTCACTTTGAATATTTAAAAAGCTTATTTTTGCTCAAGAACTTCTCAAAAGATCATCAGTAAGATATTTAGAAAATATTGAAAATGACATGAGAATATCCTTGAGACTTTTTTTCCTCCTCTGTACATTTCATTCCTTTAATTTAAAGCGTGAAAAGTAATAAGTGAATTAGGAGCTAAGGTAATTATTGTGCTCACGACCACGTGAGAGACAACATAACTATGACTCGTCAATCCATTTGTTTTGCTCAGGGAAGAGAGAGAGAGAGATTAAACACAAAAAATAGCTTCAAAACTTGAGTTGTGAATTATTAGTCTTACTACACAATTCTTCTACCATACCTAATAGTCTAGACTAATGTGACTACTTACATAGGTTTAATTTTTATATAATGTGTATATAGGTATTTTAATATAGTAGAAGGACACCACACATCACATTAAGTAGTATAAAGTTTGTAATATTTTTTATACCACATCACTCATAATTGTACTCTTGTATATATAGTCTTTTGCTTCTATCTCTAATATCACTCTATATCTTATTATACAACACTTATAGCAAAAATACAAATATTTCCTTGTGAGTTCCGCAACACTACGATTTCATGTGAAGAGATTTATTACTATACAGCAAAACAACAAAAAATATATTTTCCTTCTTTTCACTCATTATGGTTATGACATGATGATAAAAAAATAATAATAACTAACATTTACTATCCATTACTAATTATTACTGGAAGGACTACATTATCAAAAGTATTTCTGGTTTGATTTGCTAAATTCATTTTTCCAATTATTAGTATTCTTTTCAAAGTTTAACGAAAAAATTTTTTTTTGTATTTGTAGACAGAACTCAGAGGTCAGGGTACATCACGTCATCGTTATTTTACTAAAGGAAAATCCCTATTGCAAACCAACACGCATGCAAAACATCAATTAGAATGAGCAAGGGAACATAAATGAAAAAGATTTTAAGATCCATTGCTGTTTGCTGCATAACTTCAAGTCTTAATGAAATAAGAGACCACTCAAAATTCCTTAAGACAAAAAGAGGGCAAAAGGCATTGTTGGGCTAGATTCGTCTTTGTCAGAAAAGTTGCTAAAGTTGACCACGACTATCATTTATATTTTCTACTTGGAGATTCTGTCAGATTGTTAAATCAAATACATATTCCCATATAGACTTTATGATATAAAAATGAAACAAGAGGAAAAAATGATGTAAATTATTAAATCTAGTTATAAAGTTTCAAGAAGCAATGGCAGAAATTTTGTTTCAAAATCTCACGCAATTGGAACCTCGATTGTAATAAATGTAAAATATATTCAACAATTAAATTATAATTACTCTACAAATTGTTGTTGGTACAATCTTACTGCTTAAATTATAATGTAACATGAACTAATAAAAAGTACACTTGTCATCATCTATACCTATGTATGCTTCTTTCAATATTTGCATGACATGAAAAATTATAGAATAAAATTGATGGCTAACCTGTGGACACATCTTGCACTGATATTTCCTTCCATTACCATTGGTGGTAGCATTAGGATTTTTACCATTTGTCGAGGGTTGTGGAACAACTAGACCTGCAGAACTTGGAGGTGAAGAAGAAACCGATGAGCCGGAATTTGTTGAACGAGATGCACCATACAAATTTGGTAAAGTAGGAGAAGTTGGGTCCACTATAAGAAATTGAAGAAACAATAAAAAAATATGTCAACATAAAATATGTACCTATGCAAGCGTAGCTAAAAGCGAAACTTCTCAACGATTCTCAATACTCAATATTAAATAGGAGATCGTGTGTAAAAGTGTATTATATGTGAGAATAAAACCACATAGCTCATTTAGCCCATGACATACACAAAAATCATTATATAGATTATATATAGTCTTACTTTTTTCTTATTTCATATCTTAAGAATTAAAATGACCAGCAATTTTTAACTCAATAGGGCAGTGAAGTCAGCTCATATCATCAAATCATGAGCTTAACGTGCATAACAAATAGCCTTTCTCATTTACCAAATTCTCACACGACACTTTAAATCTCTTCGTAACAATTTTGGGTTTACATTTTACTCAATTCATCATGGACTCAACTATTGGCTTCTATGTACATTGTTGGCTACTGTTGATATCACAAAATCAGATATGCAAATGAGTTGTGTATAGTTTCTTGCTCACGTCAGCCAAGCTATTCCATTCCAACAACAATGTGAGTTATGAACTAAAGAGATCTATGTTGTGAGATCTGATCATCAAACAATATATATTGCATCTCTGTATAAGTCTGCAGTCGTAAAATAACAAGGCTGATTACACACAGAACCAAAGTGTAGCTGACTACTAGAGATAGATTTCATCATGATGTATTATGCCTTTTATTTTATTCCTACTTCTTCCCTTGTTAAAGCAACTTTGATTATAAGGTAATCATTCACTACTTTAAGAGAAACAAAAGCTACTGTAGCTATAACTAAAAACTTACCGGATTTTATCGAGTTGTGATGCAGACTCTCAGGTGAGTTCATTTTCCCCTGTAAAGAAAAATAAGCATAAGATCATTAAATCACTTTGAAGCTTTTAGATTGGACATTTAGAGAATCTCGTTTTGCTCATTATTCACATCATTGTAAAAAAGCATTAAGCAGGCTATACTCTACTCTTTCTTCCCACTTTGCCATATTTCCTTCAGAGACAATAATTAGCAAGAATAAATGAGACAATTATTCAAACTGTCAATGAGTTGGTGTATAGTCCAGCTGTATATAAGAAAACTACCTTTAGTATATAACTCTGCTTCTATGTCCCTGACATTAAATTGTTAGTTCAAGACTAAATCAATCCAGTAGCAATAATAAGCAACAAAACTTAAATGTCTTTAGAAGTATTTTCAATGTCGTCGCATAAAACAAAGTCAGCATCTCTACAAAAAATCTTTTCTATAATATAAAATACACACAGGTAGACAGGATGCTATTCAATGATTTGATTTCAATGGCTCCTTTTTCTATGTTTGGATCGTTACGAGAGTTACATATTATGAAAATGAATGAATATTCTATATTGAATGTCAGTCTGTATTTTTTTCAACGCCTTATATACAATTTGCAATCTCATCCACTTTGCTATACTTATTACTACTACCTGCATTGCATTGCCAGATCACAATCTCTTAACCATTACTACAAATAAATAGCTTTTGATATCTTGCAGCCGACTTCACACGTTACATAAATCTTCAAATTTACATTCACAGCACATACAATTACAAAATCTTAAAACTACATATGCCCACAAGCTCTTTTAAACCAGTAGCAGTTTTAAAAATTGTAATTACTCATTAATTCAATTTAGCAAGCCATCAAATGCTGAGTCAATAATAGCCACCAGCTATGACATTTATGCACGCCCTAATCAAATCTCCAATTTCCAAAAGCGTCTCTTATTACATATAGGAATTTCTTATATAATATTTTACGGGTAGACATGAAATGAAATTTTGAAGACAGAAAAAGAACTCACCTCCACAGCACCATTGTTCCAAACATAGTGAACTCCTCCATCACCAACTGAATGCTGATGATTAATATGCTCAGCCGACATCATTACAGCAGACATCCAATGCATTAGTTGAGCATTCCCTACATTTGTTCCTGAGGCATGATGAGAAGAATTAGCTGAGGCCAATGAGTTGTTATTATTAGTGGCTAAGTTTCCATTAAGTAGATTATTATGAGCTGGAGATGGTGGTGTTGGTGATGGAGAAAGAGAACTTGGACTTCGCTCATTTACATTATTATTATGATTGCCATTGATTCCGTTTTGAGAGTTATTTTGGGATGAATCACCATTAGTTTTATTCAGTTGATTACTATGATGTAGGTTTAGATGTTGTGGTGAACTTTGTTGTTGATGATGATCTGCTGGAGAAAGAGATTGAGGTGTTGTTGAGGAATTATTGTTGCCACTTGTCCAAAGAAATCCGCCTTTCTATTAATATTACAAAGTAGGAAAAAAGAAACAAAAAAGATGCAGATTTTGGTTTTGGAAATTATGACATATTTCAAAAGTTATTTTAGTGAGATTGAAATAAGAAAAACAAAGTTAAAGGAAAACAGTAATGAGACATTGTCATTTTTTGTATTATTATAAAAAACTTATTGTTAGTATATTGTTCAGGATTTTTTGCTTTTTCCGTTGTATTGCAATTCTCTCTATATGAGAGTGACTCATTCACTATATTATAGCCAAGTATCTTTTTGACTGTCATGTCACGTGTAAGTCATTTCATTAGATGACTAATAATGACCAAAGCACCATTAGTTTAGTAGGCAACTTAAAGACCTTGAAATTTTTGTTTTAATGCTTTACAGGCTCTCTCATTTTCTCAATATCATTGACAAGGTAGACCAACGCCACATGTACCTATATAGTCTACTAACAAAATGAATTACGATTGGTTTATAAATATTCAAGCTGAGAATTTAGGCAGCTGCTTTGCTTTTAATAATAACATTTCACATTAGATTCTCTATCTCTCGACAATCTACACCAAAAGTCATGTAGAAAACAAAGTCAGATCATTTGCAAAAATTTTCACATTTTATGAGAGAGACTCAGCAATGGTAGATAGGCAGATGTTTTGTGTGCTGTGTATAATATAGAAGCAATTAAGTCGTCATCTATATACTACCCTTACTACATGTCCAGCTCAATGAATCATTTCCGAACACACCTGCTCTAAAAGTTCTGCTACTCAACAACAACAAAATTCAAATGTGCACATTATTCATTATTGCAACAACAGCTACTATACTATACATATCAGCATAATGTAGTACTTGCTGTTTATTGTATAAATTACAGGAATGAAGACGAAAAAGTCATCTAAGAGAGCAAACAATAGCAACTCTTGACTCTTTATCTTCTTCGCCTTATCTTTATTTCTTGTAAGTTGAAGCCATTTCAAATCTAAAGTTGCTTTTCTTAACGCGTGAAGAACCAGTAGTCGTTTTTTTTTCTTCTTGGCACAGTCAAAACAATTAATAATTTCTTTCAAATGAAAGACGACTACAACTTTTACTTTGACATTTTGGTTTTGGCTCATCTAAGACTCTAAAAGTCTAAATACTAAATACACATAGATCAAATCCAGTTTTTTTGGCTACTGTGTATTAAAACAATATATATATACTATTAACTCGCTCTTGTCGTTGACTGGTTTTATGTATGTAGTAAACACGCAAGAGTAACAATAGTAGCAATGTAACTTTTTTAGTAGTTTTATAGTAAGTGGTGGATGTTGAGCTAACAAATGGAATATCAATAAAACATATAAAGCTCAAGTGCTACAAGATAACAAGAAGCTATGTCATTCAATTCACTCACTTTTTATCAGCTCGTTCAATTCAATTCTCAACCTATTAACTCAACTCTTATAATAGCCCTAGAGAAATAACTCTAAACAATTTCCACAAAAATCTATATATGCAAAAATGTCTATATCTCCTTACTTGCAAAATGGTTTTAGTAGAACATGGCTTTTAGCCATTAGCTCTAAACATTTCTTAGACTACTTTAGTAATACCTACGTTTAAGGAAACTTGTAATACTCACACATCATCAAAATATTGTTGCCGAAATGATTCCTTTTACTATTGTTGAGCAGTATTAAGTACTGATTCAAAATTGAAACATATTATAGAGCCTAACAGAAAATCCAGTAAGTTCCAACCAGTTTTACAAGAAAGTGCACTCTTCTTGTGGGAGGATAAAAATCTAAAGAATAAGAAGATTGAATGTAGTAAGCAAAGAAGTTTGTTCTATATGAAAAGTGTCAAAGATATATCAAACATAAGGTGTGATGTTTGCCAAAAGCCTTCTGTCTTGTCATATTCATAAAACATAAACTGGCTAAGCCGGCATCTTAGTTAAAAATTCTAATGCATTGAACAACGTATCAAAAAACCGAATTGACAACATGACAGCCACAATCTTTGCAAAAGGTGGCAACTTTCTCACTAAAACTACAAATGCTACTACTACAAAACAACGTAGAGACAAAACTAACAACAAGTTCGTAATTTGTTGTCGACTCAAGACTCTTCTTCTAACTACAAATTATTTTTTGAGCTACAGTGGGCGGTGTAATTCACACCTTGCTGTGATCCACTAATTATTTTTCAATTTAAAATTGCATTTCTTACAAAATACTTGTTTTTTTTCATATTATTTATTTTTGACATAAATACTCTCTTATTTGAATGTAGTCAATCTCTACCTGGCAATTTTCAATTTCCTAAATGCTAATTTAGATTACTAGATTAGAAGCAAAGCAAAAAAAAATGATGATGATCACTTACTTTATTTTCTAAAGTATTTAACGCACGTACATAAAAGTTTATTGTCAAATCTCTTTTTAATCTTAACTTCTTCATGGATTTAAAAGTTGAGAGATTTTTCTAGAACTAGAGCCGTCAGGTAGAAACCTGAATCTCAATAAATCATTGAATTGCATGTCATGCCATCATTTTAGAGAATAAATCAAGTGTAACAACTAGCTAGGGTGTCAATATTTCACTACTTACATCTCGCTCAAACTCACTTCACTTTGCTAATGTTATACTTTTTTTACTATACACTTGACTTTTAGAGATGTACAACTTTAAATTTTGCTACCTCTTAACTTTTGCTCAAAAACATTTTTTTAAGTTATCTATTCACGTAGCTCACATTATGAACGATGTAATGGATAGAAAGTCATAAAAGAAGAAGGTAAATGAAAATACAATAATTAGGAAAGAAGACAACAACAATGCGATATATGATATGCCATTACATTTTTCTACACACCTGTAAGTTCTCTGCAGAGTTTATAGTACTAGTAAAAATGGTGATATGATGATCATTATTATTATTATTACAAGGAACTAACTGACGGCATGGCACGTACTCAACTCTGTCAAAAACTAGCTTGGCTAAAATATCATCTTCGTCGCGCTTGTTCCTTTTCTACCTTACTACGTGCTCATAAAACTCACTTTGTAACTTGATGTTCACCAAAATATTATTGTGGAAAATTTTTTAATGCTAAAAGATGGAATTAATTAAGAAATACATATTAGCTATTCATCTCATGAAATTTTAACTATAGAGTCACAAATAAAAGCTAAGCTTCATGTTTCTTATTGTGCTTATGTCAAATTTCACAAACTATCTATAGACTATAGTAATAGGAAATATTGTAATTGAAACTCAATAAAGCCGGATTTTTTTCAATCAACTTTTGTGACAATGTATATAAGCTATAAACAAGTCGCGGTGTATCAAAACTAACTAAACATTTTCTACAAGATTCTTCTTTCAACCATGACATTGCTAGCAATAGGAATTGAATTCTAAGTTTGAAAAGGAGACAGATATTTACAGAGAAGGAGAGATAAATTGGATTATAATGATGGAAGAAGAATTTGAATATACATCATCATCTTCTTTTCATTTCTTTCGTCGTCGGTAAATTCGATCTATTAATCGACTTGCATTAGTAATGTCTAAGTAGTGAGTAGCGTACATTACTCTGGCAGCCATGAAAATAGGATGCAATACAACCAAGAAAAATGAAGTAACCAAAGGGTTACAGCTTCTCATGTTGAAGAAGCATCTTCTTTTTCATCTTGAAGAATTTTTCAGACTGTAATTCAAGAAAGCAAGGGAGAAACATTCATAGCAATTGAAAGATGCTGCAGACCGTAAAAGGATTTTTAAAGCTCAAAAACTCTTCCTTTCTTTTTCATCTTTTCTATCTCTCTTAAAGTCTATGCAGATGAATATATTACTATATATACTATAGTGCTCCATTGACTTGTATAATGTTATAATGGAACTTGACTGGCGTAGCTAATGAATGCGGGAACTTTTTCTACCAAGACAAGAAAACCAGAATGAAAGTGAAAAACTGATTGTTTTTATCCAACACTTTTTTGCTAGTCTCTCTCTAACCAATGTCTATACAAAAACAAAAACTACTTTTTATAATATGGGTCAAAACATTCTCCTATACAAAAAAGTGTCAATAATCACCTTAAAATTTTTAAACACGTTTAGTAGTTCACTTTAATTCTAACACCCATTAGATTATTAAAATCAAACAACATTTAGAAAACGAGCACTCTGAAATGAAAAGTTGTGTCAAAACCTGTGCCTCAGAAAATAAGAGATTGGTCTGTAAAGGAGAAAAAGTAGCTATTGGAATTGAGTCCAGAATTGTAGCAGAAGTAGATGTAGTCGTGCAAGAAGAAGAATTAGGAGAAGAATTAGAAATTGAACTAGACACAAGTGATTGTTGTAGACTAATAATAGATTCAATATTGGCTACCGATGGAATTGATGCTGAAGAAGAAGATGTTGATGAAGATGATGAAGTTGGAGCTGAAGATGATGAGAGCATAGAACCAGCACCGTAGCCAAGTACCCTTAAATCAGTCGGATAGACAAATGGATGATGAAGTACTGACGTATTACCATTCGATTTCTCAGAGCTTAGTTCCATCATAGTTAAAAAACGAGAGTTCAACTACAAAGTCTTTTAGCTAATACACTAAATAACAAATTTAAACTTGACTTTGGTTCCTTCTTTCACTTTTCATTTCATACGACAGTAGAATATATCATAACTCACAAGGACATATGCAAATCACTTTCATACAACCCATAAGAAAATGCTTGTCACTTCTATGCTTCTCTCAACTAACAATTCTACACGAATCACTAGTATAGAATTTGTGAACGAATATCTAAAGAATGTAAATCAATTGAATTTGAATTCAATTTTATGAATATCTACATATATATCTTGAACTCCTCACTGTACACCTTGAACTCAACACTCAAAGGAAGTTATATATCAACGTAGCAATTAGCATAAAGTTGAAATGCAACTCTAAATATATAAATCAGTATGTCAAATCAAAATTCAATGTCACAATCTCACGTGCTTTGCTTGCTTCCCTTTAAACCAACAACAAGTTGACGATATATCAAAACTTTTGCTTCTTTACAAATGTATCAAAGTCACTTAAGTCACTGGACACTATATATTGTTTCTTAGACCTTAACTGAAGAAGTTCAAAAGTTAAAGAGAAATGTTTTTGCATGTGAGTGGATACAAACGTGGATTAGTTTTTTCTTAACAGCTCTTCTGCTCGCGATATGCTACTAAACTTGACTCGAGTTGCCTCTTACTATTACTAGAGAGTCAAGTGAAGAAGTTGGAGAAAAACGGAGGCAAGGAAGAGAGAGAACGAGAAAAAATAATAACAGAGAAGAAGGCTCACACAACACACTGGTGGTGGCTTAAGACATATAAGAGTAAGAAGTATACAGATGTAGATAGATGTACACGTATGTAATTTCTAACAACATTGTACATTGCATTGCATATAGAGGATAAGCTTTACTTACTCGTAGGCTTCTATAGTCTTGTAAAGCAGAAGTTAGATCAGGTATAAGGAAAAGTAAGTTAAAGTTGAAAATAAAGATGCATTATGTGGTAGTATCTAGTTTGGTAGTAAGTGAAGGCAAATGTAGAATGAAATGACTTTTTACCATAGAGTACACAACAACTGTAGCAAGTCATGAGAAAGAGACAAGATTATTATGCTCAACAAGAAGATCGACAGAGATTCAGTTCAGAAAAGATAGAGCTAAAAGAGGGGAGAAATAGGGAACGGGTTGTTTCGGTATCTTGAGTACTTATAGTTAGAAGAAGATACTTTTTATCCTGTGCAACTCACATGCTAAATACGATTTCAAAGCTTTTCAAAGATTCAAAGTTTTTGACTTTCCAGCCATAGAAAAGAAGGTAATGAATTTTAGTGCATCAATGCAATGCATTTTGTAAGTTGAATGTATCTATTATAGAAAGTCTCTGAAGACTTTCAGAAGTCAGTACACTGGTGAATAACTGCAGAAGTTCTAAAGAGAATTGACCATTGATATTAAGCAGTAAAAATAAGGATATACTACTAATTTAGTTGCAAAGCTATATTTTTATAAAAAGAAAGTTAGTGAAATGAATTAAAACTTGATATATTGCTATAATTAAGGAATTTTAGACAATCTAAGCAATTTTAGCCCATTTAATATTTTGTCGCAGCTGTGTAAATAAATACGCTTGACTAAAATTTATTATTTTGGCTCTTTAAAAATTTCTGTATTACGCGAATATTAATTTTTAATAAGAATCAAATTATGACCTGAATTAAAGATATTCACTTTCCTCTGTGACATTCAGCTATAAAAGGTTATTGACAGAAGATTCTTAATTCATTGTTTATAAAAAAAATGCTAAGAGAGATAGAACTAGATTTTCTACGTCATCTTCAATTTATTTTCAATATTTCCAGTTTATTTGGTGGAAAATAAGATATATAAATAAGCCATTAAAAATGCAACCAGTACATCTTAAATCACATTTGCTCAAATGCAACCATAATAGAGAGAAGAATTTGTCAGGTACAACACTCAAAACGTCTATCGTCATCAACATCATCAATAAATTTACGTAAGACAAATCTGACAATCTGCTATTATAAGAGAGTGACCTTACAAATCTTCAACACACAATTAATATACAATGATTTCCATAGATGACGAAGTTTTCTATATAGCCACTAGTCTATTGTCGTAACTCCTACTACAATGCTTTTATAGTCCTATATCTCCTGTCATGTCATTTAATAAGTGATGCATTAGAAAGATGTACATAGAGCATATAAGGCTTTTGCTTATTAATTTTCCTTTATACTTATATTGTAATATATTCTATCCTGTTCCTATTCACACGATTCATGAAGATATTCAATAATAATAAGATCATATGCTTTAAATAACCAAAACCAGTTGAGGTATCAGGTGGTTGTAGAAAAGTTTACAATAAAATGAAACTTGAGTAGTAGAATATTGTCTCAAAAGATATTAGGATTTTTATGTAACCCAACAACTCTTATGTCTTTGATTGACACTATCTCGCTCAAAACAGGAATAATAATAAGCTAATAAAGGGAGTAAATAAAATTGAAGTTGATGCAGCAGCAAAAATCCAACAACTCTTATGTCTTTGATTGACACTATCTCGCTCAAAACAGGAATAATAATAAGCTAATAAAGGGAGTAAATAAAATTGAAGTTGATGCAGCAGCAACAGAGCTCTCATTGTTACTTTACTCACATTGTTGTTGAGTTGCTCATTGTATAACTTTTACATATGCAAAAAAAGAGCTGCAGCAGTCATTAAATTACTGTATGGCCAATGCAAAATCATGAGCTGACGTGTTTTATAGTTTTATTGAAAAGTAAATTGAATCCTGAAAATAATATCTGCCGCACCCATACCAATTTAGTCAAAAGTGTAATTTAAATTGAAATCTAGAAATAAGGAACTAGACTATATAATATAATATGTAAAGTAGCTATAAGGTCACTTCACTATATTTTTTGATATCAGCTCAAAATGAAATCCATAATTTTAGAAATTAGTCTCAGAAATTCTTTCGTACTTTACAGTACTCGAAAAGTTTCGGATTGAGACTGTGTAGAGAAAAAACTCTTAAAATAAAAACAGCTTAGAGCTTGTTATGTTGTGTTTGGTTTTCTTGAAAAAAGTCCAAGTTTATGTGTACGAGACGCACTCTTTTTTCTTCTTATAGTCTCTATAGTCTACACTTTATGTCATTACATGTAC
>VCNE01002346.1:0-12308 GCA_009869805.1 Oncopodura yosiiana
GATATGCTAAATTGCCTTATAAATATAGCATTCTTATTTAATTACCGTCATAGAGCAAAGCTTTTTAAAATGACTGGAGATACACCGAACGTTATAGAGAAAGTACTCCCCTGTATTTACATAGGCTCTAAACCCGAAGACTGACAACAGACTTCACTGTATTACCTATTGTAATTTTTCACGAACAGAGACACGCGTTTGAACTATAGCTTTTTCTTAACCCATGGCTTGACATGGATTGCAAACTCTTAAAAGACAACTCTTAACATTAACACCAAATTCTCATTGAACAACAATCATTACTCACTCTAATACTCTCAGTTTTCTCATGACTCTGCATTTTAATTTAGTATTACACTCTTGGAGACAAAAATTGAATTTTCATATTACTTAAAAATCAGAGCACGAGCTAGACTAAAAGTTTTTTTTTAGCAAAGTCTAAGCTTGTAAAGTCATGGATAGTAGCAACTTGTTTATTAAAGTAGGAAATCTTTTGCACGGCAGAGATATACTCATTTTTTGCGTCATCTCTAATCATCCTACGACTATATGTACAATAGTGATCTTATGACATGACGACACAATGCTATCTCTACATCTCTCTACTCTGTAATTCAATTGTTGAGCTCACCTCCTCCAGCAACTCAAGTGTGAGTGACATCAAGATTTTTTTGTAGTCGTCCAGTATAAGATACAATGTTCGCCTTTGAAACAACCTTAGATTGAATGAACTTGATTCTAATTGAACATGCAAACAACTCAAGAGTTCAACAACTAAGAAATATCTGCATACAATGAAGGGTTGATGATGAGATGCTAACAATATTAAGAATCCAGTTGGCATTGGGTTGCGGTAGAGTCATCACCATTTGACTCAGAATAAAAATAATTTAATAAGTTAAGTGTATATTAAAAAGCAAATATGAAGTTTCATATTTGTTCCTTAGTCGTCCTAGCTTTAAGCTGGACTTCAGTTTTTGCAGCTACTGAATCTCCTGAAGATATTGTCACCACTCAATTTCCTCAAGCGGTGAGATTTTAAGGTTTTAGAATTCAAATAAGAGTTTACCATATCAATGATGTGATTTTTAGGAACGTGTGGATGTTTCTGAGATTGAGAATACTGCAAGACTCTGGGTAGCAGAAATTGAGCCACTTTTCTCATCAGAGTGTAATAAGGCTGTCAGTGCTGAATGGAAGTATGATTCTAATATTACGGAAGAAAATAAGCAAGCGTCGGTAATGAGACATATGAAATTGCAATGAGTACAAATGTTGAAAGTGAATTAATATAATTTTCCTATATCTAGCTGGCTGCTTCATTGGCTTACGCTACGTACAAAAAAGATATTTGGAAGAGAGTTCAAAACTTTCCATGGAAAGAATTTCAGGATCCAACACTTAGAAGACAGTTTAGCTTCCTCTCAGTTTTGGGTAAAGATGCTCTTCCTGATGACAAGTTAGAGAAGGTAAAAGAAAAGTTAATTAATTATAAAAAAACAATACTTAAAAATGCATATCAATATTAGCAAAGGTATTTGGCTTAGAGTGATAAGGCTTAGTCTTAGGATGCATAAGGTCCTGGGTTCGATTCCCACCGTAAGCACGTTTTTTTGGTTTGGTTTGTATCATGATCGAATTTTTTTGACATTTTTAACCTTATAGCTGATAAAAACCATTAGTACTATTATAAAAATGTTATAAGAACTTAAGAATTTAGTAGGTGCTCATAAAAGTATGGACCATGTTTAGAAAACTCTTTTGTACACCCTAATATTTTATCATGGTTAGTTAACCAAAATCTCTGATACAGGAAAAGGATCATGAAAGCAACCCACGCCTCAATTTAAATTCCCTGTAAATAATTGTATATAGTAGAGAGACATGTTAGGTAGTATGAGAGAGTACTTCTGTGGTTGTTGCAAAAACTCAAATTTTGCTACACTATGTATAGTTTGTTGCTACTACAGACATCGTATAAATAAAATCGATCTTGTTGTAGTATTTCATGATTTATATTTCATATTATATGTACCTATATGCTGGTGGTATTCACTATAGCTATAAAATAGTAGAATGGAAAGAGGAAAATTTTATATCCAGTACTCTCTGAGCGAGATTATCATTTGGAATTTTTCTCCCACTGAATGAAATAGTTTAGGTGGAAAAAGGAAGAGGAAATTGTAGAGTAAATGTAGATATCAAATACAGAGACCCTATAAGCAATACTTTGGACTATGTTTAGTACCCGTTGGTAGAAAAACGGGACTAAATAGAAATATAAATAGCCAAATTCATAAAACTGTATACTAATGGTTTTTTTCATAATACATTTATTTCCATACTAAAGTTCTGCAAGCTTTTTTACTACGCTATATAAATTCTTTTTGTGAATATATTATATGATGCTTTTTATGTTAGAAAGAGACGCAGAATATACAAATTTCATAGTTTTTACATTTTGGTTATAAAACTGGAACAAAAGTGATACACCTACACATTTCATATTGGTTGATGGCTACCAAAAATGCATACATTAAAGAAAACTTTGTTCTGTACTCAAAAAAAAAACTCCAAAGGGAGAGAGAAAGATGAAAATATCTGCAGTGTAGGAGGAAGGAAGCAATAATGAAACACAGAAGAGAAAAAATCCTTTATCATTTTTTTCTTCATTGAATGTGCATACTGAATATAATATTTGTATTCTGAAAGAACTCCAAGTTTCAAAAAAGAACTATTTATGGATTATATGTTGTCTACTGATATATAAGAAGAAAACTTTAAAAATTTGTTTTTTCTTGTATTCAATTGTTATAGTATACAACCGCTGTAGCAGATATGACGACCATTTACTCTACTGCAAAAGTCTGTGATTTTCATAATGCTAGCAAATGTGACTTAAAAATATCTGCAGTGTAGGAGGAAGGAAGCAATAATGAAACACAGAAGAGAAAAAATCCTTTATCATTTTTTCTTCATTGAATGTGCATACTGAATATAATATTTGTATTCTGAAAGAACTCCAAGTTTCAAAAAAGAACTATTTATGGCTTATGTATAAATGTATATGTTGCCTACTATATAAGAATGTATAAGAAGAAAAGTTTAAAAATTTGTTTTTTCTTGTATTCAATTGTTATATAGTATACAACCGCTGTAGCAGATATGACGACCATTTACTCTACTGCAAAAGTCTGTGATTTTCATAATGCTAGCAAATGTGACTTAAGCCTTGAGCCTGGTAAGTTTTCTATTATTCATATAAATCTCTCATGACTTACAATATTGTTATCATTATTCATCTTTTTGCGTAGTAAAAACTACTAATTGACTAAGTATCAATTTTTATTCTTGTTACGTAATTCAATACTAACAAGTTGGCAGTTTATACCGTAAATCTATTACCCAAGTTTTAACATTAAATCAAACAGTAATTGCCAGTGTAGATTTTAATGGGACTAAATATCTTATGGAAACTCGGCCTTAGAATAGATTTCTTCAAAATGAACACGTTTTTAGTATTTTAGTACTAGACCGTATAAATATGTCAACTTTGCATCTTCAAACGATGCATTTTCACATTGAATCAATTTCTGTCGGCGTTCAACTTCTAAACTGATTTTTTTAACTTTAATTTAAAGTCTTTAGCTATTTGCTCTAATGATCTTTTATGACCAATTTGTAATTGTTTATTTGCTAAAGCACATCAAATCAAGATCAATATCCGTATCAACATTAGAAATATTTATAACTGAAAAAGTGCCCATTTTGAATAAATCTCTAAACGTATACTAGACTGTTTATATAATCTTCCAAATAAAATTAGTCTCACTAAAATCTTCTTTTCCAATTGACTTTAAATTTTTAACTAAATCTTATAGAGATCTGACTACTATTACAAAAATTTACGGTGTCTTACTTCCCACTAGAGTTATCAACCTAACGCTTAAAATACATACTGTCCCAAGTCACCTCGCCTCTTCAATTTTTCCATTAATAACTTACTCTACTAATAAACTAATAAATTGGTATATATCATCAATCTCTAAAAATATTGTTCTGTACCAAAGCACTTCACCTCTTCAATTTTTCCATTAAGAACTTACTCTACTAATAAACTAATAAATTGGTATGTATCATCCATCTCTAAAAATATTGTTTTTCCTTACCACCAACACTATTTAGACTTGAAAGAAATCCTGGCCAAAAGTCACAACTACGATGAGTTGGAACATGCTTGGCTAGCATGGAGAGATGCATCAGGGAAAGCAAATGCCGCAACTTTATACTACATATGTCGAACTTCTTAATGAAGCTGCTAAACTTAATGGTAAGTCCTATATAACTCTTCTCTTAATTTTTCAACGTTCAAAGTCCTACGACACAGGAAAGTGAGAGACTCTCTCTCTCTAATGACTCTGTTTGCTACTGTCATCGAGAAAGTCCTTTAATTGCATTCATTCTTTCCTCCCACGCTCTATAACTTTATTCCTAGGAACATAAATCCTTTGCATGTCGTGATACAGCATCTATATACTCTAATACTCTATATAGACAAGAGTTATATTAGCAAAAGTCACAGATGTTCTTGTCATCCAATCCAAACTCAATTTCCACTATATATATATATATACTCATTTTACACACATATAAACAAGTTGATATGTTCTCTCTTTTTCCTGTCATGTCACTCTTCTGTCATTGAGCCTCATTTGATAAAGCTTATATGCTACATCCACATATTTAGAAACAAATGCTAATTATCATGTTTGATATTTTAAAGGATTCAAGGACGCTTCAGAACTTTGGCTCATTATGTATGAGTCTGAAACTTTTCAACAAGATATGTACAAAGTATGGACAACTGTTAAACCACTTTATGAGCATTTGCATGCTTATGTTCGTCGACGACTTAGAGAAGAATATGGAAAAGAGAAAGTNTGCTTATGTTCGTCGACGACTTAGAGAAGAATATGGAAAAGAGAAAGTATCTGGAAGTGGACCTATACCAGCTCATCTTTTAGGTAGATATATATATATATATTAATGGTAATTAAATTATGAGTATTAATTATGATTTTTGTGTGGCTGTTAATAAAGGTAACATGTGGGCACAATCTTGGGGAAATATTCAAGACTTTACTAACCCATATCCTGGCAAGCCAAGTGTAGACGTTACACCAAATATGATCAAGCAAAATTATACTGCTTTAAGAATGTTTAAGGCAACTGAAGAGTTTTTTAAGAGTCTCAACCTTACTGAACTTCCACCAAAATTTTGGCAAGAGTCTATCATTGAGAAACCGAGTGATAGAGAAATTGTGTGTCATGCAAGCGCTTGGGATTTCTGTAGCAAAGATGACTTTAGGTAAGTTTCTTACGTTGCCCCTAAAGTGAAAGCAGAGAAAGTCTACAATTTTTGTTTACATATAGGCAAACGTTCTAAGCTAATGATGCTATATGTAAACTGCTATAGAGAGCATAGAGAGTATAGCAGTCCTAAGTTTACTATTGTAGAGACTTAATGAAGCTAATGAAATGTTATTATTTAGCAACAATGTTTAACTAAGAGAGCATAGAGGGTATATAGCAGTTCTAGGTTTACTATTGTAGAGACTTAATGAAGCTAATGAAATGTTATTATTTAGCAACAATGTTTAACTATAGTATGAGATAGTTCTTTGAAAATTAGATGAGTAGTGAGAAGAAGACTGTGATGTTAAAAAATTAATTAAATTTACTTATCAGCACTCAGGGCAATCAAAAGAAGACTCATTTTCATATTCTAAGGCAATATGATACATACTATAGTAACTAGTTGTAGTAATGTAATGACACTATTGTGTATTTTCATTAGAAAGGTTCATAATAGAAAAAGTTATTGTTGATGTGTAGGTGTTAGATAATGTGTTATGTTGTCAAAAATTAGATGTATGTGGGTCGGTATAGTTTTGTATCAAAAAGGAAACAATAGACACATAAGTAATTTTCAGGAGCCACATAATTAAAGATTGATAGAGAGCTTGACTTCTTCTATACTTGTTGACGTAGGCATAATAAATCAATTCATGAGTACACGTGTGTACTCTATAACCTTATGGTATAACCTTTTTTATAGTAGCAGTTGCTTCAGTTTTGAGCTCATTTTAAAAGGCTTCTATAGCTAGAAATGAGAAGCTATAGTTATAATACCTCAACTCAAATTTGGCCATTCCTGCCTATTGCTAATAATAGTTTTGTAGACTTTATAGTAGGAGAGAAACTAAACGACAATTTGAGTAACTTTTGAGAAAGTGGAATTGAGGTGTTCTGAAGAGAGAATAGAGTCACCACTTCCGAACCGATCCAAAGCAATTTATCTATGCAGTCAAGTCCACTCTGTTCACTCCAGTGCTCTTTTAGTCTTAGTCCTCCCACGATAGCAATATATTACAATTCCATTTTCTTCTCTTTCCTGTCCATTAACATTGTTGTCCAGTCTTCATATACTAGGATTCTTGCTATATACACTGGACTCTCTCTATAACGCAACTCTTTATAACGTAAATCTGTTCATAATGTAGAAAACTCAGTCTCCCGTCCAATTCCCTATGTTAATACATTGCGCTCACTCTCTTTATAACGGATCTGTCTATAACGGAAACCTGCCTATAACGTAATTATTTCACTGCATTTTATGAAACGTTACTCTGTCTATAACGTAAATCGGCTCAAGATTCCACCTAACCTTACATATTTCTTACCGTTTTTGACAAACTTTCTCGAATATTTAAAATTTTGAAAACTTTTCTTGTGTCGTAAAACTTTACTCGTCATTCAGCACCATATTACATATATAGGTACATAACAAATGGTATATAAAAACGAATGACTCTCTTTATAACGGAAATTATGCTTTTTTGCTCCAAATTACGGTATAGAGATTGTTTGTCTTTATCACTCTCTCTGTAACGTAAAAAATTGAAACATTTTGGCGTTACGTTATAGACAGAGTCCACTGTAGTCCTATAGCAAAGGGCTATAGACATATGTAATACTTCAGTCTTCATATAGGATCCTTGCTATATAGTCTTATAGACCTATAGCAAAAGGTTATATATACCCGTATAGACATATGTAATACTTCTTAAATCATTTCGCTCAAAAAATAATTGAGTTGTCCAATCACTCAGAAAAAAGTTGATGGATCTTTCAGAGGCTTAGATTTAGTACCTATAAGCTCTCTCTTATTCTTTTGATGTTATGCATCGTATAAAATTTTAGGATAGTATAGCTACATTAAAAAAGTTTAGCACTTTAGCATGATGTCAATGTGTGCGTGGGAGTAGGACTAAAAGAGAGATGAAATGGAATGTGTCAAAAGGTAGACGAAATATAGGCCACTAAGGTTGGAGAAGGAATTTAGAGAATTTTGAAATCTTTGTAGGTGAGAGATTTATAATAGAGAGTTATAGGGACTATATATATAGACTATATAGTATATACTTTGGTACTTAATAGTCATTTTGAAATGCATTTCTCAGCCTTTTTTACGACGTTTACAATAGTAAAGGAAAGCGAGGGCGGACAGATTTCTATTACTCTGCTTTCACGTCGCAGGACAGTTTTGCAAAAAAGGTTGACACTCTTATATGTGACAATTGTCAACATGCTACATTCCTTTTCCTATGTAAATACGTCTGACATGAAAATCGTCTTTGACATTATAATGCTTTTTCATTTTACAGGATTAAGCAATGTACTCGAATCAATATGGATGACTTTGTCACAGGTATAGTCACTTAAAACCTAACCTAACGAAGCCTAAGGAATCAAACACTAAACTGAATTTTTATATTTGTTACAGTTCATCATGAAGCAGGTATTTAAATTCGTATTTATATTTTATTGATACAATATCCTTATGCATTATATTGATATATACATATATATATATAGGTCATATCTACTATTTCATTCTGTACAAAGATCAACCAATATCTTTCCGTGAAGGAGCCAATCCAGGTAAATGTCATTTTCTTGACTTTTGACATATGAAGCCCACTTGAACTTGATTCAACTTTTCCTCAGCTTAGAAGCCTTTCAGTACTCAATAGAAAAGAATAGTACAGAGACGGTTGTTTTTTTTGTCCACTTTTGTGTTCTGTGACTTTATGACCAACAAATAACAAGTTCGACATTATCAACAAGAGGTCTATAAAGCTACTTAGTTGATAAAGTTCAATTGTACTTAACTCAAGCCTTATTACATATTAGAAGCTTAGTGGTCTAGTCAACAATAGGATAGTGAGGAAAATAAAAAGAATTGTGTAGGTTTCTTACTGTGACTTTTCACCTTCTTTTCTTTCCCAATGACTTACGAAAGTTCTATTATACTTAAGCTTGAAACAAAATCTATCAAATTTTCTATTTGTATGTAGTATAGGTGTCATAAGAGATATTTCTTATGTAGCTCATTTGTAATATAGTCAATTTTTATTCAAAGGCTCTTTAACGCACGAGTGTTTTTGAGAAAACTTGTGAAAAATGAAGTGTCGCTTAACTCAGTTTCCTAAGAAAGTTGATGAACTCTAACTTGACATTATCTCTAGCTACAGTTTGTGACTTTGTACATAAAAAAGATTTATGAGACTGACAACAATTTCTGACGGGAGGAGAAAACTCTCATTTCATTACATCCATGCAAATTTTTCTTAAAGATGAATTTTACCTCAGATGTATTTTTCTGCAGGATTTCATGAGGCTGTTGGTGATGCAATAGCAGTAAGTAAATTAATCTTCATACCAAAAACGACTCGGTTTTTTTTTGGTTTACACATCTATTCTAAAGTTTTGTGCTTATAAAACTTGGCATCCAAGCATAAAACTTTGGGATAGCTAGAAACCAGAGATTGGCTTTACTATTGTGAACTAATCTAAAACTATGAATATTGATTACATTCAATTACTCTTGTTATACTATAGCTCTCTGTCTCAACACCAAAACATTTGAAAGAAGTTGGCCTATTGGAGCAATACGAAGATGACTTGCCATCTGAAATTAACTACTTATACTCTATAGCTCTTGACAAGGTATGTCATTTACATAATCTATGATTCCCATAAAATATTCATAACACGTCGTCTTCAAGTTACAATAGAATTCTCATTAAAAAAACTATATCAAAAAGGTGTGGGAGTAAGGAGAAAAATATTTGTGTAAAAAATCTATCTCTAAAAGGTATTTTGGATGTGACACAGTAGAAAATATTAATTGGACAGGAGATAGTAGATTGCGTGGGAGAATATTATTTTTTCTAGAGATTGATTTAGTGTCATAAAAAATACCTAGTGGAAGAGCTTATGAATTATACTTTGTCACAGGGCTCTTATTCTCTTATAATGTTATAGAGATTTTTCTTTAATATATAGGTTGGCTTCATTCCTTCAGCCTTGATGATAGATCAGTGGCGCTGGGACGTCTTTTCTGGCAAAGTGAGTCCACAGGAATATAATTGTCACTGGTGGAAGTTGAGGTAAGCTTATTTTTTATGAGTACCACAATTCATTTCAGACACAATCTTAACAACTCTTAAGAGAAAGTTGGGGCATTGAGAGACCCTTTAGAAACTGTTACTTTGAAACCGGATGCAATTTAATTAGAGTATCCAATAGGTATAATTTCTAACTTATAAATTCCTTTGAATTCTAAATTAAGGAATCAATAAAATCTATTTTGAGCCTTAGTGATAAAAGCTTTTTCAGTTAATAGCTTTCCTAGTTACATAACCTAATTATGAGTTTATGTTTTGTTTGCAATTCTCAAAATCTAGACTATGTACATACATATATAAAACACGAGTCTCATTTCAGTTCTTAGTGATGTCAATTAAGCCAAATATACTACTATAGCTCAGCAAGTGGTCAGAAACTAGATCATGTTTCATGCTTAGAAAAGACAACAAGAGAAGACTATTAGAAAACCATCACCACTCACCATCCACTTTGAGTCTTAAGTGGTTTGGTTTTGGTGGCTTGGCTTGGCTATGTTGACTTACTAGAGACTCTCGAGTGACTACATGACTATATATACCCTTGACAAATATTGTGGTTTCATGTTTGCCAAAGTGCTCTCTGATGTTGTAAACGACATGAAGTTAATTGTATTGATGATTTGGTACTGCATGACTATATATACCCTTGACAAATATTGTGGTTTCATGTTTGCCAAAGTGCTCTCTGATGTTGTAAACGACATGAAGTTAATTGTATTGATGATTTGGTTTTGATTTACAGAGCTGAACTACAAGGAGTGAAACCACCGAAAACGAGAAAGTCGACTGATTTTGATCCTGGAGCTAAGTATCATGTACCTGCTTCAACGCCATATATTCGGTAACAAGCTAAATATGAGAATAATTTCTAATAAGATTGAAAGGTGAAATATAGTCTAATGGTTTGTTTTTAGGTACTTCATTTCTCATATTATCCAATTCCAATTCCACAAAGCTCTTTGCATTGCTGCTGGAGAGTATGATCCAAAAGATCCATTGAAACGACCTCTTCATCAATGTGATATTTACAAGAGTACTGCAAGCTGGAAATAAATTTGCGTAAGTCTATCATTAGTTTTATGTGGTATACGGTATACTATTGCACATGAGTTGTTATTAGTTGATAATCATCTTCACAATATTTTTAATATGCCATTTAGTTTTTTAATTGCTGTCTCAAAACCTTTTTTATCCCTTCATTAGTTCTAATATGCTTAAACGTTCTTACTAACGAGATTAAGTTTCATGTTGAAAAAAGTAGTATAATTGTATCTTAATCTGCTACTAGTCATTTGAGCAAAAAATTAATTCTTGCAAATTACGTTGACGTCAGCTGGTTGTTATGTCTATTGAACTATGTATATAGCATCAACGGCATCAAGGTTGTGAGTCATAACCAGTTAAGCACATTATATAGCTAATTGTAAGCAACCAATATCAGGAAGGGCTACTTTTCAATTTTCACTTAGAAATCTTTAGCATCATTTAAAAGCTATGGCTTTTCTATAGAATTTTACTTGACCACTCCTGAGAAACTGCAATTGACTCTTATAGCACTATAATAGCCCTGACTTTGAGTATGAAACTTGGGAAAGCCATTATTATTAATATGTCTTTCCATTTCTGCAACTGAAGCATATAGAGAGAGTATAAGGAAATGACATTGTGAGTCTCAACACATAACTATTCTATAGAATAAATCTTTAAAAGAGCCTAGCTTCTCAAATTACATTTTCATTACTTCGTTTCTATACTATAGAGTATAGATTAGTATATCATATATATGGACTACAGAGAGCTTGGTCTCTATTCTCTATGGGTCTTGAGAGTTGACAAGTCCAAAGCTATTTAGCTTAAGATCACATTATGCGTGGGAGCTCAGAATCACAATATCGTTTACTCTCTTATAATACTTTATATATATATAGTTCCTTAAGAAAGCACACTTGTAGCCGAAAAAGGTAGTTTGCTATTGATTTGTTCTATAAAGCTAAAAGTTATATTATATATACTAAGAGCAACTTGGGAAATTTCTGTGGACTAATGAAAAGAGTGAAGGAAATAAAAGTTAATCTTTTTAGACAAACATTTTGGATAGATTATGGGCTTTTGAGTTGCTAGTGAAAGAGCTAATAATGCTTTACTCAACTCAAGAGCGTTTTTCATATACGGCTTCTCTCTTTTTAGTATAAAATTCAAAAGAGACTTTCATTTTCTTTCCATTTTATTACAGTTTTTGAGTGTAGAGAGAAAGAAGAAATGAGTGCGTGGGTGTAGTATGTATAAGGGAAAGTGAAACCACAGAGAATTTAGGAGTGTTGCCATTTCCTAAGTACTTTTTCTATCTCAAGAAGACTCATAAGGGATCCTTCTCGGAAATGCTTCAACGCACTATTAGCATAAAGTATTACTTTTTGACAAACTACAGCTTCCTTCTTTCCTCACTTAGAGTTCTTTTTCTAGTCATGAATCATTACTTCGTTTTGTAGGGCTAGAGAGAGAGAGAGCTATCATTCTAAAGTATTTTTGTTTCATTACTTTTGCTAAGGAATCGTAACTCTGGTTTTGAGAGTTATATATACATACATATTTGATTTTCCGACTCAACTCAACTCATCTTCTCTTTAACTCTCTTTTTTGTATCTGAGAAAAATTTTAATTAAATCCTTTTGCTGGAGATATCAAACTGGCACGTATGCTGAATCTGGCTTTTTTACAGGCAAACGAGACATTTATAGTTTGTCTGATTGATGACAACAAATTAGCAAACTTTAG